>JAQFXU010000265.1:0-65648 GCA_034693705.1 Spatulosminthurus flaviceps | reverse complement strand
TACTTTGAATTGACTCTTGTTCTTAACGCCTCTAAAGTCACTGCTCCCACATATCCGTTTATACAAACACATCTCTCTGCCTTTTCTTTCCTTCCAACTTTTCTCCTTTTTTTCAATAATGAATAATAGTCTTGAAATAGGGTCTTACATATTTTTCCCGCCGTGAGTGGGGAGCCAGTTAAAAAAAGGGGCGGGGGGAACTTTCCCAGAGTTCCCCTTCCCCAAATTTGGGTAAGTTCGTAAAGTTCGTAAAAATCGACACGGTGGAAATTCGCGCGGATCAACAGATCGATTTCTAATAATAAACTGTCGGGAGGTCCCGAAATTTTTCAAAATCAGACCAAAAATTTTGGCGCGCGCGCCTGGCTGCAAATTTGAAAAAATGAGCAACCTACCCATAGTTTGATAATAGCAATCGATCTGGGCTGGTTTTTTGGAATTTATTTCCTTAACAGGGTTAAAATCGACATTCAAAAACTCCTCGCGAATTTCCGCCGTGTCGATTTTTACAAACTTACCCAAAACAGTTCCCCCGCCCCTTTTGATTGGCTCTCCACCCATGGCGGGAAAAATATTTAAAGTCCCTAGTTCAAGCCTGTTAGACACTACTTTTTCCTTTCATACCTTCTTCTGTAACAAATCCAATGATTTTTCTTCCCGAACATTCCATTAACCCGTGTATGGATACTAATATGAGGATGAAGTCTGAAAATTTTAATTACGTTACCTGTGTGGGCTTTCAATTATACTGAAAATTTCTGTGTTTATGGATTTTTCTGGGAGCATTCCATATATACATGCTTGGATTTTTATGAGAGAGAGAGAGCAGAGCATGTTGGTTTGGAAATTAAGTAGTATATTTGTACAGGTCGGATGTAGGCTTCAATTAATATCATTTGAAATGAGTGTGATTTTGGTTAAAATGATGACAATTTCATATCGACCATGTACATTTTACATTCTCATAGCTTCTACATAGATAGATGGGAATAGGGAGCGGGAGTTGACTGGTAAAAGCTTGCATATTAGGCCTGGGGTTGTAGCAAGTACGGTGCTTATGTTTGGTTAGGGCTGAGGATTTGGTAAATTATCACGGACTCTCATGTGCAAATAATATTTCTAAAGGGAACTCATGCTTTCGATACTAATGCATTGGGCTGCTGGCTTGTACACATGTATACATGGAAAAGGCAGTATAAAGATGAGTGTGGACTGGGTGCTTTGAGTCTATGTAAATTTATACACCCATGCACTCGCCATTGTAATAAATTGTGGAAAATGGAATGAGCGCGAGCATGCATTAGCTTTTAGTATATTTGTTGGAGAGTCGTGTTTGAATTTGTGATTACGTTTTAACTTTCCCTCGGCTCCTCATTTCCTTTCATATTTCGACTTATACTATTATACCTAGTGAGTGGAACATATGAAGCATGGGAAAATCCATAGGTATTTGAGTAGTTGAAATAGACAGTGAGAGAAAGAGAGAGGGAGAGAGATGTGACAGGGAGATGAACAACTTATGATGATTGTACACTTAACTCAGACTTTCCTAATGGAAATAAATGAGTGCATCTTGTCGCAGAAACGTTTATATTATCATACATAATTCACCAGGATTATATCCGTTTGTGTGCCTACACTTTTTGTGAAAAAGAAAAACTTTACCGTTCCAGATAAAGTAGAGATTTTTGAAATTGATAGACGGCTATAAACGACGTGATTGTCATGAAGGTTTCTCTCTCCAGATTTCCCCCGCCCCTCATTTAAGCAAGCTAGAAACTATAATTGTCAATGGGAAAATGAAGTGTCGGCATTTTGGAATGAGATTTTCGATTATAATCAGAAGAGATTCTCTCCATGACTCTTGGGAGTTTCTAGGACTTTTAGAAATTTCAGATATGTTCCAAATCCTCTCACTCTTCCTCTCTCCTTGGCCGATTAAGATTCCAAACAAGTCTCAACCTCAATTCCATATCCTTCAAACTTACAGCCACACTTACCAACTATCAACGTCTTATTGAGGGGTAGAAGTGAGATTAGGACACAACTCTATGCCTAATTTCCTCTGTGAAACTCAAATCTTCCAGGGAAATTCTTTTCCTCTCTGTCTCTCTCCTTCTTCTTCTTTTCTTTACTTACATTAGTATGGAAGTAGTAAAGGGGAGTTTTTAGTCTAATCCCAGGAAACATCTCAACTCTGACAATTATCTTGCTTTTCCACTCCCCTGCTCTTTACAACTCTGTATAAATGTAACTCCATCCTTTAAATCTCACACTATACTCTAATAAATTACATACATGTTGAAATCATATACAACGATTTTACTACTAATAATTTTAAGCTCCATTCTCTATAAGTCTTCCTTGTTTACCCCTGCTACGTACATTTACGACGTCCATCATGGACAGGAGAGAGGAAAAATTGCCATGAGATTTTCCATAAAAATTAGCATTAAAACATTCCGCCAATAATTCTATGTAAACGTTATTGAAGGAACAAAATCTAACGAATTTCTAAATGCGTCACTTGTAAACATTTCAATGTTGGAGGTCTGTTTTTTTATATGAAGATATGTATGAGTGCAATGGTTTTTCTTTTCCTTTATACTATGAACTTGAAGTAAATTCATTGGAGCCAACTCAAGGGTTAAGGTTAACGCATTCCTTATCTTATATTACCTTTTCATATCTACGTAAATACTTTGGGGTTCTTTGCATGTATGAATAAAATTTAGTGTGTGGGTCCAGCTCAAGTAACCTTCCTTCTATTTAATTAAGCTTGTTTAATTCCACAGATAAAATGTTACTTTGGACACTCTCACTCTAAATACTTTATAAATACATACATATATTATGTATGTATAATACGATAAAGTTGGATGAAACTTTCACAAGTTTTTCTTTATATTCTTCTTTTCATATGTGTACACCACACCATGCAAACTGACACTGATACAAGCAATTCATTTTCCACATTCTATTGATTTGTTAAATTGATATGCCAAGCGCTCAACGTAAACATTGAGGTCGGCCCTTTTTATGCATTTTTCATGTGGTTCGTTGCTCAGAGAAGCGACTTGAGTAGGAGATTGATTGCATTTTACAGACCTTTCATCTTTTTTTTTAGAGATTCCATACGTATATAATCAGCTACAGCTGAAATTTCTTGTGGATTTTTCATGGGCATTTAAATATAATAATTATTTTATGCATAGCTTTTCTTAATAATCACCTTCCTCTCTACATCCTCTATATATAAATACAATATAAATATATGGGACTCACTTGAGTATGTAAATCCAACCAGGAATATAATATGACGATTAAGTATGAAAGTTTTCTCGTTGAAATGAACTAAGCTGAAATGTGCCATCTGCCGTTAGAGTTTTGAACTAGCGTTATTAATACAAGGGAGAGCAGATTGAGAGTTGTCTTTTTCATTATAAATTATTTTTTTTAGGACGGGACCTTAGAAAAGACACACGTTTTAGAGCTGTAATAATTATTTATGTTGTTGAGTCCGATGATTTTGTGTATCTTCCTATAATTTATGCAGGGTGTTGATGCTACAGTAGAGAGAGAGAGAGAGTTGTTATTTAAATATCTAAAGGTATAGAAGGAGAGAGTTTTTTGGTGATTTTGGGCTGCGGTATATTTCTCGAGGTTGAATGGCTTTGAGAGAAAGTAAGTACAAGTAGTAACATGAATAATAATGGATGTATTTTGTTTTTGTTGAGATAGAATTCCAAGGGAAAGATGCCTTTCACGCCTGGATACGAAGAAGATCGTTTTCTTCAGAATTTGGGCATAAACCTTAGTCAAATTGAGCCAAAGGCCAACAATTGTACTCAGGTTGGTACACATAGCAGCAGCACGTTTATATGTATTTGATATGGGAAGGACAAGTATGCCTTGTTGTCAATATGGTTTTGTATAGGTATGTATATAGTGTAGGAGTAAAATTGACTAGACAGATGTCTATTACTTTTATTCGCAAAGTTACAAGAAATTTTTCAACCCTCACTGCTCAAAGGTTTGGCCTTTTTTTCTCTTCTCAAAAAAGTTTCTCTGGAATCAAGCTAACTGTAACAATTCCCCCGGCTCGTTTATTTACTTGAGCCATTTTTCCTCAATGGCCTAATAAGGCTAGGCCACTAAGGGACCAACTTGATGTTTTCTCTCTTCCTATAACTGATACCAGTTTAAAACATAAAAGCTTTGAGCTTATGAATCTTCTTTAGCCTCTTTACGTAATGCAGTATACGTAGTGTATGGTACGTTCAGTACAAAGTCACCTGGCCTATGTGTAACGTTAAATTCCGCGAGTATAGCCTGTACATTTATAGCTCTGGAAGAACTGAACTTGAGGAAAAAGAAAAGTTTCCAAAAGAGCTACACAGAGATTTATCTTGAGGCAAATAAGAAAATGTACTACACGCTGTGAGCAGGTTTATTTTACCAGATTTCCCTATGCATTTCCTATATTCTCCAAGGCATACTTTTTTTCCTTGGGTTGTTTTTTTCCCTTCCCGACAAATATATTCTTGTATAGTATTTTGGATATTTTGTCATTTTTCAACAGATCTACGTGTGGCATACGCAGACCAAGAAAAATAAACCTCCTGTGAAAGTCAATGAAACTCTCTATGGAGACTCAAACATAATGACCTTATACCAACAAATTGCAATGTGAAACTGACAAGACTTTACATGAATATTGTACTATGAAGTAAGACAGAAAAAAACCCTTATCCCTATAAACCCATCTCTCCGCCACATCACAGTCCAATCGTGTGGACAAGAAAGCTGAAGAAGAAAAACAACCACAAGTTGCACAGAGACATTTTCAAATTTCTCTCTCTCTCTCTCTCTCTCTCTCTCTCACTGTCTCTCCACAAGCACAAGATTTTTTTCCCTCCTGGGAATGACACGCTACTCTTGACAATACTTATGAGTGAAATGTATGGCCTATTGTCACTCCTTTAGCTACCATTCCCATACATTGACCTAATACATATGAGCAAGCACTTTCCCCCATATAGTCAACGAAGCAAGGAAAGATGTCCCGGGACAAGAAACTTTCTCTTGGTATGGATTCATCTCCATTCCCCAACTCTATTTCCTTCCCACCGCTCTATTCCACATATACTTACTCCCACAGCCTCACTTCCTCCAGGCGTATTTGTAGTAGTGGACAAAGGAAGAAATCAAAAGAAGAGGGAATTTATTATGGAGAAAAAGTCGTGAGTTGTGAATGGCTCTCCCTTTATTCCACCTCAAGGTCGGACCCACACGTTTCACCTGCCTTATCCGATTATCTTTCACCTCATCATCATCACCATCGTCGCCATATCTACATTAATCAGTAATTTCGACTGCATGGATAACATTTTTACCTTTTTATATAGAGCAACTACTAATACCACAATACGTGGATTTACACCAAGCCAATAATTCCCTTTTGAGCTAATGTCTACTGTATAGTTGTTAAAATTATTGGGGAAAGACATTACCAGGAAAAATGCATATTACCAAATCCCTATAGGATCTTTATAACGTACTTTAATTTTTTTTTCCAAACCAGTGATGTGATGGAAGACCTTGCTCTTTATATTTTTCAATATATCAAATATTGTCACCTTTTTAAGCTTATGGTGGTGGTTTTTGTCATTACTGCTACGATTTGTTTGAACAATTTGTGTGGTATGTAATAATCAAACAAATTCATTATTAGATTAGATTGCTATTCTTTCCATGGATTTGTTGGATATTCTAAGTATGATTGAAGACATTTATTTACATAGTTTTAATAACAGCTTTAAGTAGGTGATCAAGCAGTATCGTTAGGATATTTCCAGTTTGATTTGTCTGTGAAAATTCTTTATTTTCTGGGGTAATTGAGTGAGTATTTTTGTTCTTATGTAAATATTTTGCACACCTCAGTTATGACGTTCCTAGAGTTAGTGTTTTTTATTTAAAAAGCATATTTAAATTGTACATATTAAATGTATATAGTTACATAGTAGTATAGTAATTACTGACAAAGACTTTCATCATGTAGCCATTAGGTAAGATATTGGTTGGTGTTCCTTGTACAAGCATACGCATGACGTAGCTTTTAATAATCATTTGTATTGTATCCACATTTTACTTACGCGATCATGTTAAGTTTTTCTGTTGTTAATATTTCATTAAGGAGTGGCTCAAGTTCATTATGTACTTTCTCCTTGAAATTATACTTATTTGAGGTTACGCTTTTACGGCTTAGAAAATGTATATAAAAAGGGTAGGGTACACAAATGCTATCACGATTGTGTATGTAGACTATATTGAATATTGTTACCAAAACCTGCAATATATGTTTATTTTTTTCGAAAATATTAAATGATAGAATATTTGTAAAAACCTTCGGAAAGGGGACGTGTTTTACCAGTGCAGTGCTGAATGAACTTAATTTATTTTATTCCTGTACTGAGATGATGTAGATGATGGAGTTGTAGCACATAGAATTGAGCTGGGCGTTTGTATAAAAAAAGGCCGCTTAAGTAATCAAGTTTCACCTCAGTGCTCCATTAAATATGCAAGTGAATGTACAATGAGATCAGACTAATTTAATTTCAATGTAAAAGTATCATTGATAAAAGACAAGTATTTTATTAATTATTGTAACTTACGTATTATGAACATACATACATATTATACATATTCATAGTAAATATATATATCTATATCTATACATATAACTATCTCTAGCACAATGAAATTTAAGGAACCGATAAATAATTACACATGTCTAGCAGGGTAGTGGGTAGAAGAATGATCGTGTTCAGCCCATATGTTAAAAGAAAAACATAGTTCTTCAATGGAACGATCCGCATGTTTTTACCTAACAAAGTGGGACCCCCAATATTGTCGTAGGCATTTATGGAAATTATACCATGATGAAATAGCTGAAAATCCTGTATCAGTACGACTTTATAACCATTATTAGGTTCGAATTACCTTATTTTGCAGAATTAATCTAAAGTATAGTGTAAGTTATTATCAACAATTTGCAAGTACAATTGTAATAATAGGAATTTAATTCAGGAAATTGCTATGACGAATTTGGACATTTCTTGTACGTTATGTACAGGAGAATACAAAGTCATGGTGAAGAAAAATGAGAAAATATTTGTTTTAAAATTCTATCCAAAGAAATAAAAAAAATGTATATGTATAACGAAAAAATATGTAAAACAAATTGGCAGTAAAATATTTGAAGTGATCAAAAATTGTCAGATATTTGAAATGTTATTAGTGAAGGTGTATTGCAATTTATTTCATCCCAACAGCTCTCTACGTAATCTCCTTGTTACTTACACATATATTTCTTACCAAGTATGTGTACAAATATAAAAATTTTTAAAAGCGTTATTTGTTCCTTTTTTAAGTACCTAAAATTATATTCAAACAACGTACTGTAGATTCAATTTTATAGTAGTGGAAAATAGAATGCGCTATGTAGAGACCACTGAAAAAAGACTTGTGTTGAGTCAAGGAGGAAGAGTTTTATGTAAAACAAAAATCACTATTAAAGGAAAACAGTATAAAATGTAAATATGTTATGTTTAAAGCGTGTTAGAATGATGGAGGTTATGAACAGCCATGAATGAGGTAATTTTTATGTTGACGCAATGACTTACCTGAAACAATTCTTCCTGGTGGAATCGCAACTCTTGTTTACGATCCCCTGACAACCCTCAAAATTGTATTGTGTAATTATAAACCAAGATTTTTCCAACTTTGGCAATACAATTAGTTTTTTTTCAAGAGGCGTCCACTTATTCTGGTTTTTAAGGGGTATGGACCGAAGGTTTACGCTTCTTTGTTCCATTAACATTACGGAATGTTAAATTTAAATTTTTCAACTCCTGTGGTTTTAGAGCTGAAGCTCTGACTTGTGACTTCCGCGTACATATACATATATAATTATTATTATAGTTATTACAGCTAAAATGCAAGAGCAGTGTATTTAAATTCAAACTCTAGTCGGTTTTAAGTGTCGTTTTGGAAACATGGATATAATTTTAGTTTTCTAAGAAATGCGACCAAAGTCGCAAATACCTAAATATGTATGTAATTTACCTATAGTAATATATATTAATGATTGAATAAAACCTACTTGAATATCAACTTTTGTCACACTCGGTTTCATATCTTACATTTAAAAATACCTTAAAAAAGTATACACTATATACACATTTTTTACCAATCAAATCATTTTATCAAAACGGGCAGTGCCTAAAAAATGCAGCAATAAGCAACACTATCCCCTGCCTCATTCATTTTTACTTGGCAAATAATTCATACTAATGCTTTACGGTGATTCTGTTCATCAGATTTGGTTTTTCTGATAAAAATGAGAAAATGAAATTTCCTTTCAACAAACGTTTGTTTTTAAAACTTCATCTGACGGTTCATTACTAGGACTAGGAAAACAGCCATGAATGTGGGTACAAAGATTAGGAAAACTCACCAGCCGAACTTATTCAATGATTAATTAATGGTTTGATAAGTACTACGCTTGATACATTAATACTAGGAACATGCATTTTAAAAACCACGACAGTGCTCAAAAAACCATCACCCAGCGTTGCCTTTTCTAAAATAATTTTTTATTTATTTTAAAATGTCGCCAATACCAATATTCGGTTACATCGGCAAACGTATAAAATTTTCCATAAAAATCGACCATTAAAATTTTATTACACGCCCTTGTGTTTTGGCACCTTTGGGTCACAGAAACCAGAGGTTCTCCCATGTACCCCTACATAAAAAATCGACATCAGGGAGGTTAAATTTTGTTCAAAATGTAGTTGTGTACGTTGACCACAAAAATTGATTTGGATTTTAGAACATCTCAATTTTTTCCGTATTCACAAATTTCAGGTATTGTCTTTATATGAGGCGCACTCACAGTCAGTACACCGGGCAACAACCTATCACTTGAAAAACGTTGGTAGGCAAACAACGGCAGTTGTTTAGAGCAACGGGAATAGGACATCCACCATTATATGCAATTTTCTAGAGCAAATGTAAATGAAGTTTTTCAATATTTTGCCCCACAGAAATTAGTATACTACTCCGGCCTTATGCCCTGAGGTCGTTTCCGTTTAGAAATTGACAGAAATTCGAAATAAAAATAAAATGAATGCAAAAATTTGACCGTGGTCCTCCATATACAATTCTCGCAATGCAACGCAACGGCAGTCGTCGCTGTCTACAGAAGACATTTTTGTTGCGGCAGCTAGAACAATAGGGCAACCGGGTTAATAATTGACAAACATCGCTTCGCTCACTATGTGTGCACTCAATTCATCGGATGAAATACACATTTGTTTCAACCTAGTTTCCCCCAGTCACTGGTATAGTGTCAACTTCCAAACTACTTGTACATGCTGTCAAATGCCTGCTTCCATGTAAAGATGTAAACCTCCAGGATCTCTCAGGGCACACAGGTCAAACTGTAACTCAGAAATTCAATTTAGTTCTAATTGCTCGTGCGTACAAAAAATTTGACTTTATCAATTCATTTACTTCGCAAGTTATCACGTTTACACATACAAATACACCAGCATATTATATTATACTCATCTTGACAATACGTTTCCCCAAGCTTCGCCACTAAAAATACTTTGTTCACAGACAGGAAATGCAATAAAGAATCAACAGTCCTGCCAATAATGCACAAAACCTTAACGGACGGTTCCCATGCTTTATATATACACTATACGCCAAACCTGCCAGTATTAAGCATGCTGAAAGCAAGGATAAGTCTGCTGCTGCCGATCTCAAACTGTGAAGTTGTTCTATGGAATGGACTGACATGAAGCGTAGCATAGTAACAAAACTGGCACTTCAAGAAGTCCAATGGGCGGGAGAACCTTAAAATTGTGTTTGATGTTGTGTTAGTTTGTCCTTTTTCTGCTGGTCTCTTGCAGTACTCGTATACTTCCAATGTATTATAGATATAGGAAACTTCATGAAGAAGTGTAGTGGCTATTTCATTTCACGCAGAGAAATATCGTGTTGCATGTAAAAAAAAATTGTTGATCACACTGTGTCACTTGAAGTTGGAAGATACTCTGCTGGGATTCAGTAAACATTAACTTGTTGATAAAATTACTTTATTACTTTATTAGTAAAAGGGAAATTAGTTGGGCTGTTCCTTCATTCAATGTATTTTGGTGGGGTTTGAAAGATAATCGTAAGTCTGTAGCAATGAATGTGAACTGGACTAGTAGTTGAAGGGTGATAATAATAATTTTATTGGTTTATTGTCAAAAAATGCATATACAACTCACACACAAGATTCGTTTATAACCACAAGAAGCATGAGAGCTGAAGATAGCTGACAAGGGATAAATCACTTTTAAGTATACCATTTTTAGGAGTGGGTGTTGTAGGATATGTTAGTGGGATTAATTTAAACCACATCGTAAGGGAAAAAACGTCAGTGCACGTGAAGGCGTTGATAGTGTCGAGTATATTGAGTAGTTTGGTGTTTATGTGATTTGAGAAATTATTGAATAGTGTGGAAAATTCCAGAATGGCTCCATCGTGTAAGATTGGTCCTTCAGTATTAAATGCGGATTTATCACAAATAGCTGCGGAATCGGCCCGGCTACTTGACAATGGAGCTGACTATTTACATTTGGATGTGATGGATGGGCATTTTGTGCCAAATATTACTTTTGGTCATCCCGTGGTTAAATGTCTGAGAACCAAAGTACCGGAAGCGTTCTTTGACATGCATATGATGGTATCGAAACCGGAGCAGGTAATTCAAGAAACGTGGAAAACTGTTTTTCCGTAAAAAATAGATTGGAGTGGGAATGGTGGGATTGTTGAAGTTGACTGTATTGATTTAAATAGTGGGTCGAACCAATGAGTCATGCTGGAGCGAACCAGTATACATTCCACTTAGAAGCAACCCGTGATGTATCTGGAATTTGCAGAAAAATCAAGGAGGCTGGAATGAAGGTAAGGGGTTTGATGGTAGTAATAAGTAGTAATTAATATGTAATTTAAAAATGTGTGAGAATTGAGTGAAATTTTCGAATGATTTGAAAGATGCTGTGTATAATTTGTTTTTCAGGTGGGAATAGCAATTAAACCGGGTACGCCGGTAACTGAGATTGTTCCACATATTGATTTGGCTGATATGATTCTTATAATGACTGTTGAGCCAGGCTTTGGCGGCCAAAGTTTTAAAACTGATATGCTTCCAAAAGTTGAATTTTTGCGAAAGAATTATCCTGAATTAGATATTGAAGTGGATGGAGGAGTTGGATTAGGAAATATTGATGCGTGTGCTGAGGTAGGTATTCAAAGTTTGATTGCTGCGAGGGTGCTTATTGAATATCGTTGCTGGATAAATGATGGAATATTTATTTCGAAGAATGAACTGCTGTAATTTTTAATGTTTGGTTCGGATATTTCAGGCTGGAGCAAACATGATTGTTGCCGGTACTTCCATAATTATGGCATCTGATCCTGGAAAAGTGATTCGCACAATGAAGGAATCCGTATTCAATGCTCTGAACAAAGTTCATTTGGAACGATGACTAAAATCTGGACCTGATAATTATCTTTCAATCTTGGTTGATGGAACTGTCGGTGTTAGACAATCTATTAGTAGCTAAGTCCTTTGGGTTCATACTTGATGGAATAATAGGGATTGCCAATGAGCTAAAAAATCTTGTTATTCTATATTTAAAGCTTCAATCCCACGCAAAAGGTTTTATGGTTGTGTCTAAGGGCTATACACTGGGGTTAGTTTTAAGGGTACGAGCAATTATACCGGGTTTAAACTTCAATTTAGTAGATTTGCTGTGAGAAACAATTCAGCCAAGTCGTTTCTTGTACATCTTGATATGTTATAAACCCATCTATGGGGTAGTTGTACAGGTAGTACATAAAAGGATTTACTTTTTACATATTATACAATCATGTTTAGTTTTTGTTGAATTCAAATATGGGTGGTCGTCTGCATATAATTACTTGGAATAAATTATATTATGGTATTTCAGTAATCTAAATGAAAAATATTTGGTCTTATTCATTCGTCAGTTAAAGTCCGTGCATATTTCCAAAATAAATGTTTTCACGCATCAACATGATGGTAAATATATTACAGTCACGTTATTACTGACTCTTCTCTTGACAGAATTCCGTAATACTTTCTTGCACTAAAGTTTCACACAGCTACAGAATAAACCATTATTGTATCAGAAACCAAAGTAATAAGAAATTGCATTTGTTTTAAAAGCCTTCATGGTTTTTCGCTGTGCAGCGGGATTTTATTTTCGGACTGCTTCACGTCGCCCCCTGTTTATCTTATATTCAAATATAACCACAAAAATATTAAACAACGTCAAATATAATCAAGTTTCAAGAAGCTGGTCGATAGCAGGTCATTCAAAAAGGGCGATTACAATTTTATTGCAGAGTTCATAAATGAATCTCTTCTGGCTAAAAATTAATTGAAGGAGGAGCCCCACTTTCACTGAAGTATATTACTGCATTAAAAAACATAGCGTGAGGAGAATGAGCAACTGATATCTGCTTATTAATTTTTGAATACATTGATGTCAATGAAAGCTTTGCGGAAGATACGGGGATATGCTGTGCAACCACTTGTACGCATGAGTGTAAATAAACATTCTGCCGACCCCATTGCCAACGGAGTCCATCGCCCACCACCCCTGTCATCCTGCCTGATCGTACAACTTTTTCTTCCAACTTTTGTTATCTCTTGTAGTTGCTCGTTTGGGTTCTTCCCTTGTAAGATGATCGCTGTTTGTGCTAAGCGAGTCTAAATTGTTTGGAAATTAGTCTTCTAAAAATGACATCTTTACTACTACAATTACAAATCAATCCAAACCTTTCATCCGACAACATTTTATTTCTCTGTGACCTGTTTCCCGTCTCTGCAACTTCTATATGTGGGCTCGTCTTTAAGGCTGATTAAACCCACTTGACAGTCTATTTACCCCTACTAGTACTCACACTCACTACCACCATAACTTTCTCTTCCCAACCCACCACAGTGCAGTGTGTACTTATAAATAGTGTTAGCTAAGGAAACCTCCTATATGTGCTACGCTTTGGTGAATTTTTCACCTAAGGAAATCTTAGCTGGAAGTGGTGAAAATTTGTCACTAATTTACAGGTGATTTCCACATTAAATATTATATTGAGAGCATATTGTTTGGTTATGATGTAAATTTTATTGGTTCATAAAATAGCATCATAGTAGATTTCTCTTTAGCACGCACACCCGACAGGTCTTACGGTGACTTTCTATGCGATAAGCTCAAGAGTAATAATTCACAGTCCTGTCCAGACCATTTTGTAAATCGACTTAAGGAATGCAATGCTAATGTAGGATTTCCCAGCACGTGAGTTTTAATAAGCATTAACAGTACATAGTACATGCATGCAAGTATTGTATAAAGGTGCACGTCAGTTCCTCTCTGCCGTATCAGACTTTCTCCAGAGTGCCTAGAGTGTGCAGCATGTGTATGCATACCAACTTCAATACCATCCTCCTGCTTATACTCCACTTTAGACTAACTAACAAAATACATGTGTCTTGTCTTGGAAGTACAGAAATAAATACGAAAGTATATAAAATCCAACATACTTAATAACATGTATAATAAGGCGAAAATACCTCAGTTTTTCTAAGAAATAACCATGAAATTATCTATGTATGAGTGAAAGCAGAATAAGGCGCAAAGCAATTTGGTAGGACTCCATGTATAGTTAACATCTCTCTCATTTTCTCAAAATACTAACAACTTCCCTGTCGAACCTTTCTTTCTTCCTTCGTTTCCGGCTTCGAATTCATTGATCGAGGAGACCTGAATAGAAAATCTATTGTATATTATATGCTGAGAGAGTGCACTCACTGCACCGAATAAAAGTACATAGTAACCTGACTCCTGCCCAGCACGACCGCCCGAGTTTCAGACAGCAACTTCAGGTTGCCAGAAAAGGCTACACACGCACCAGCATAAAATGTCAGTAAATGAAAAGCCACGTACTGTTTTTCCGTGACTTTCAAGCTATGAAGTGTGTATAAAAAAGTCCCATGTCCCATGAAAGAATAGAGCTGTTTTCATGTTCCACTTGCCTCCGACTTCACACGCTTTGCAAGTGAAACAGGCCGTAACAACTGCTGTAACTTTTTTATGCGAGGACACGCTTTTTGGATTAATCGTATCTGATAGGAAAGTATGACAATTTCAAGATATTTTAAGTTACATTTTATTCTTTTATTGAGAAATTGTGGTTTTAGACACATTGATGCAATTAATTTTCCCAATAATTTGCAACACGAATAAAAAGATCCAAGCTACAGTTTATGTTTGATGTATTGTGTGTATTTAATGAGCTCAAAATCGAATTTATTGATTTTCATGCTATAGTATTCTACTAGAAATTAAGCCATCCGCGGTGCGGATGGGAATCGAATCTGTTCTTGATGAGGATGAGATGAAATCTGGCATTAATTGTGAAGAATTCATTTAGGAATTGCCCGTTTTGATAAAATGATTTGATTGGTAAGAAAGTTACCATGTACATAAACTGAGAAGAATATATTTAGGCATTGCTAGTTTGGGTAATGCGGATGGGAAAGTTCTTTTCAGCTACCCCAGTTCTTGATAAATAGTGATTACGCATTTATAAGAGGTTTGACAGAAAAGTCAGTGTCAGTAGGTAGAAAATAGAGAATTTATTCCGCTTAGTAATAATATCAGTCCAGCTGCAACCGAAGGCCGGGCTCTACTTCAACTTTTGTACTTTTTTAAAAATGAGGTGATGCAGAGTCCGTTGCGCGTCATGACCGATGCGATGGCCGCGCTGCTCTTCTCCCATGTATTGTCAATTAAGGTTACTACTGTTATGGTTTTGCTCTAACAATACATGCACAGCCACACAGTATTGTTTTAACTAACTTCAAATTGATTTTTCCTTAAATAAACCCCCTGATATAAAGATACTGTGTGGTTGTCAACGATCTTGCGATTATTGCCAACTGCTTTCCGATAACAACAAAAGTAAAAAGCAGAGGAGTATTGCAAAGGAACTTTCATGTTTCAATCTTTTTTCAGTAAAAAAATGTCCAATAAAATCTTTTCTTATTATTTTGTCTTTTTTCAAGCAAAGAAGTAGTAATAATAAAATTATAATAATTAATATTTTAGTATAATAAAATTATAATAAAAAATTAATAATAAAATTATTACTTTTTTCAACAATCTTCGCAAGATTCAGTAAAAATCATCCACTATAATCATTTTGACAAAACCGCTGCGCTATGCCGTTGCTTAACAATCTTTGCAACTTTGAGTAAAAAACAACCAATTGAATTGGGACGTTGAGTTTTACGTTTGTACAACATGAGATGTACTGATGTACATATACGACCAACCCCGACAATCATCCTCCTACTACTCCTCACCTCGAAGCTTTTAGTATATAAGTCATATTCATTTGAATAAAACCCCTTCATAGAGTAACATTTTCTGTGCCCCAGGACTCAAACCCCGAAATCATAGGTTCCTAAGAATTTAATTGGAGATCATGGAAATCATCCATGTTGATGAAGAAATATATCTCTTTATTTCGCTGATACCATTTTGGTATTTGCCTTGAGACACAGTATAACAGCTTGATATTTTTTCAATAATTCATAATGATGTTGCCTTTTTCATCTTAACCATACAAGTGATTAAACGCTATTCTACATGTTCCTCGTATTACTATTACTGCAACAATGATGTCATCAACCATTGACAGAGGAAGACGAAATTCCTTCCTAAAGTTATCAAAGAATGTACTAACTGTTCCTCTTGCTCCTATCAACCTTTACCTTTAAATTACCTTTGAGAACTAAAATTATTGAGAAAATGTAATTTTCGACCATTTAGTTTCATAAGAAAGCTTTGGTCAGCCAAGGTTCATGAGTCCAGAATGTTATGCAAATACAATATGGAATGATACGCTAGATTTAATTATTGATTTTAAAACGCACATGGACTTCAAACTATACGGCTCCCCCGGACCCGGGAGTAAATTGTGAATACCCTTACTGCACTGACAAGGTAACAAGTATGCAAATGTGAGCATGGCATGAAAATTCGCTTGAATATTCATCTGCGATTAAAATCTAGATATTTTGATTTCAAATATACAAACATATGTAGACACATCTATCATATCATAGCCAGCGGGAATTACGTACTGTTTGGAGCATGTTTGAGTCAATTATAAAGTTTAAGCAGGACGCGATCTCAAAGCAAAGCCTATACAAATGCTCTGCCTGTACAAACTGAAAAAAATACCCTAATGTCTGCTTTGCTATTTACAGGATGAATAGGAAACTATTCCGTATAATATTCTGAACAGGAACTGTGCCAACACAAATAGTCACATAAAACCTATTTGTCAACCCCTGTGCTTACATATATAGTCATGGCCTCTTTCTTTGATCATGACAGAAGGTAAATACTGAATTTGTTTGCTAGTTTTACTTGTCTAACAAAAATGTTCAACTATTTAATAAGTCTTCTATTTCTACAAAGTCTCCATGTGGTTGCAAACTTGATTCATGTTTTCCTGTTTTCAACCTGTGGTATTCTTTTAGTTTTGTCCCCTCTCCCAACTTACGAACTTACATGCCCTTTATTGACCACAGATAATAATTATCATATTTGCGGACGATTCTAACCTATAGGTAATAAATTTAAAGTATGTGTCTACTGGACTACTGGAATAATTATTGTCCTATTGTATTGGATCACAACTTGTCTTGGAAAAATATGCGACTTTTTTCCAATGTGACAGAATAGGGCTGGATGGCTGGATTATTTTTACTTTGATAGATTCGGGTACCTCAATTCAATTTTCTAACGGAGCCTCCTTCCAGTCAGTAAATATAAAAAACTTAATGTGGCATACCCGAACCACAATTTGATTAACTTTTACTTTCTTTAACTATTACCGTTGTAAACTCAAACCCCGTGAAGTAAGAATATAAATTGAGGTTGCATTTTGCGATCAGGATGTGAAGGCTTATTTTCATTACTTTTAACAAGAGTGCTATCACCACCCTTCAATGCAATTCAATTCGAATTTATTATTGTGATATTCATGGATCAGTATAAATAGACTGGTGTCCCTCCAGTACCACAATAAAGTACAAAAATGACTCTGAATTTTGACGTTTTCCAATTGCATACTTTCCTTATTTCAAATTATCTTTCCAGACCATTATTATTACTGTTCAGAATAGCAATGTGATTTTGACCATGTCTTTCTACAGACTTGACATTTCTTATTCCAACTGTCTACCTTACCCTGAGTTGTTTTTTTTAAAGTAGAACTTAAAAACAAGTTATAACATGGGACAAGGTAAGAATATATCGTCGGCTGAGGGGCAAAAGTTGGTATAACATTTTCCTAACCTAACGGCAAAAACTCTTAAATTATACCTCCTTTATTAATATATTTCCGACTATATATTTCCTTAATTAAATTATTAATTACACAACAACATTGCTTCGCCGATGCTGTGCGAATGTCCCAAACGTTTTTTTGAGTGTGGGAAAGTGGAATGACAAAATCCTTTTAGGATTGTTTATTTTATATTTGTGAAAAGATTCGCTACGACTGAAAATGCATTTTGAAAATTCTAGGTCAAAATGACAAAGCTGGGAAAGATAGTCTCATCAAGATGGACATTCATGGAGAAGAAAAAACTCCGAAGAGCTTCCGTGGCCATTTATGTCTGGCTCCCATCACGGCTATACTTATCCCTATAGTCTTCCCAGTGGCGCATATGCTCATCTTCCTTCAATTATGGGGACACATGACAAACCCGGTGGATCGGAACTCCTGCACTTGCTCATGCTGGGATACGGTTTTCAAAGGTAGAGACTTTGCCGCATGCAGTCTTGCATGTTTGACTGAATGTGAAATTGTCCAAAATAGATATGTCTGAAACGTCTCATTAAGTTGGAAATGTAAAGGCGTATGCCCAGTTTTTATAAACAAGTTTTAGCCAACAATTTTGTAAATTGTGTTGCATGTGGCACTAAAGAAGGAAGATTTTTGGATTTGATGTATTTTTAAATTGTACATATACATAGTGTTCTGTTAACCTGTCTAAATAATGGGCGGTGAATTTTTTTCATTAAGGTAAATACTCCGCACAGCTTGCTGGGAGATAGAATTTTATTGTAACAAAAACGAAATCTTTTAAAAATGCAAATGCTATTTTTAGGTCCATACGAGTCGGGGATCGCGAAATACAAGCACGTTTACTTCAACAGCAACAGCAATGTCGTAAAAATGTGGATAATTACGGTAGTGGGAGTGGTTGTACTCTACGAATGCTTTAAGAGTATTATTCAGCTGAGTATTATAAAGAAGCTACGAGTATCCATGGCAGTTTTATTTCTCAGCTCCCTCCACTCCCATTATTATGCATGGTGGGTTCATTGGAACTACTGGAATGATGATTTCTACGAACTCTGGAATCATCAAGTCTTTTTTACGCTCTCTGAACTCACGTCTTCCGCTCTTGTCGTCTATTATTTGGACCGCCGGAAACCAATTCAACCCTTAGCCATGCTCTTAGTGGCCAATATTGCGCTCTTCCACGTCATAACCAGTGCTTGGGATCAGTTCTTTTACAGCGTCATTCTCCAGCACGGACATCTTCACCAGGTAGCGCTACTATACATGTCAAGTTTGAAACGATCGTTGGTATACTTATTATCACGTGCTATTAAACCAAAAAGGGGGTGAAGCTTTACAAAAATGTAAAAACGAAACAACCAAAAAATGTGTGATAAGTATTTCTTGTGATTCCTTATTTATTGTCAAATCTTTTGTTTATAGTCACATGTTTTTGAATGAGACCCTTCCCAACTTTTGAAGGTCAATTTAAAATTCTATCTTTCAACTTCGTACTATGATTTAACATATCCGTGTGCGAAAATATTCTGAATTAATTTCCACTATTTCACTTGTTATCTGGCTATTGTAAGCGACAGTATATAAAGATACGAGGATAAAAATGTATTTATTAAAATTTTGTCACATTAAAGCTTCTTCTAAAAGATACAACAGGCCGTCATTCGTAAAAGTTTGGACTTAAAAAATTACTATACCTGTAGTGCCGGTTTACGTTTTTAAATGGTTGCTGAAATATTAAAAATTATAACCTTTTGTTTTTACCTCAACAGGTATTACGAGACATTCTATTGATGTGTACGGACCTCATTCAAACAGGATTTGCGTTGTATGAGCTAAGGAAATACGTTCGCCATAAAGGACTACCATTTACTACACTATTGACACAAAAGAAACATATAACCAGCTTGATATTTACTACATCACTTATGTATCTCGCAGTTTTTATCTTCCCTTAAATTCCTACCCCTTGTAGTTTAGGGACTAATTTTTACCTAGTGTAACTCAAGACTTTCAATTGCATAAAATAGTTTAAGTACCTTTTTCGGAATTTATACCCACTACCAATACCCATCGATTAGTAAATATATATCAAGTCTTAAAAACGTGTTTCGTAAAGCACATTTTTAGTAGGATTCGCAGGAATTGAACCTTGTCTAAGGGAAGTTATCGAACGTATATTTTAAAAGTGTTAGATTAAAATATTTTATTCTTAAAAGTTAAAAACATTATCTTTGTAAGTGTAGGCTGCTCTGAATATTGTCTAAATACGCTGTGCCGTATTGAGCCATTGTTGTAAGATTGTATTAACAAAAGACGATAACTCAGCTGTTAAATCATTGAGCTAAAACCTTCAACGCTTCGCAAAATTTTCGCTTATGGTTCTGATTAACCCGAGATTAACCACGATGTGTATACGCTAAATACAAATAGGTAAATTAAAGAAACCAAGTTGAGCGTTTCTGCGGTGGGGTTTGCAGGTGTGCTACGTTATAAGTATTAGAACATTTTTTCCATAACGAAATTTTAAACTTTGTTGTTGGCTGAAGCTGTTAGAATGTGCTTGAAACGATTGTTTGAATTGAATGTAAAAAATCGTATGCGTAAATATGTACGCAAAATTTGCACGCAATTTTTCACAGGGAAGTCCTGGCAGTACAGAGTGCCAAATTAGCCTGTGAAAGTATTTGCAGTATGTCGCTTATGCAATTAAGTTAAAATAGTTATTTCTATGAGAAATACGAATTTGCTTGTAGCAATTAGATTTTTCCATTTTTATAGTTATAATAAAATAATGTCGTTCACAGGCTTTATGATTTACAAGGAAAGTAAATTAAATCAGAGCCAGTGAATGTGGAACTCACCGAAAGGGTTGTTAACTCTTCGTTTATTCTTGTTATTTAGATTATGGGCGCGTTGTTAAAGTAGCGGATTTTCTAGACTTAGCCAGGCAATGACTGACTAGCGAGAGTTTAACAACACGGAATCCATTCTAGCAATAAATGTTCTAATCTAGGCGGAATTTAACAACGCCGTGCTGCTAGTTGCCTAGATTACCCTTCTTTTAACAACTCGGTGATAGTCAGTTTTCGCCTACTTTTTGTATGAGTTTAGCAGGTCCTCTGGAGGAGCCTAGTTTTGCGCATCGCTAGAACTAGGCAGGTTAAGAACCAGACTGTCTTTGACACAAGCAAGTCGTTTCCTTACTAGTTTAGGAGCAGTGAAAATTTAGACAGACTCTAACTGGCTAACTCAAGTCTGAATTTAACAACGCGCCCTATATAGTCATCATTACAATTTATAAATTTCAAATGCGTACGTGTACATAATAATATATGTGATATGTGATGCGATTGTTATTATTGTTATTGCAAAAGCCAAAAGCTGTTGCGAATTTGTCGAATTTGCTAAGACAAAGTTTTTAAGATTTGTGGTGCATTTTGTACAAAGCGTGCATTTGTTATATTTTAAAACTTACGTACAATTGGTACAAGTCCTAGAAGTAATAAGGTGTTGATGAGTTTAAACTACTCAAGCTATTATTCAGTCAAATACAAATGAAAACAGGTGCGTAATGTTGTTACTTTATCGTTGCTAAGTATAAACCCAAACTACAACCCAGTGATTCAAGTAAGTTATTTAGTAGTCATTAATAATCATTTACCCGCAAGAATCTGGAAGATAATCTCAAGATTGTGGTCGTGTAGTAAAGGAAGCGATCATTCAAGAATACATAATATTATTACATTCTACTATTTATTATAAATTGGATTTGTGTGTACTCACTTACATAAATAACTCAAGTCCATTTGACACAGGAGACAAAAATACGCAGTGTTGAATAATGCTTAACGCATTTGGGAGTCTGTAAAGGACACTCTTTGTTCCTACACTCAAAAAGCAATGCTTAGTGATACACATTTTCATAATTGTAGAGTGGCGTAGTAACTTGACATTTTTATGGAATATTTTATACCGAATTGTGATTTACAGTTGCGGTGAGATTGTTCCTACATTTATAGTCCGGACCGATGAATTTTTGCCAGTAAGTTATACATATTTTCAAAATATATTTTGCAATAAAAAACTGTACGCATGCATATTCCAGCTATGCAGATTATATTATGTGTCAACCTGTCAACATTTGCCAAATGTTATTTTTTCATTTCATTTATTTTTGTGAGGCAAAACAAATACAGCACTTGTATAGAAATGGATGCTAGAAAATCATCGTAGAAACCATGTTAAAATATGTTTTTAAATTGAAAAGATTGAGTATTCCCAGAAATTATTACTGGAAAGATTTTCTATTGCACCGAATCGGAGTTTGATAAATAGCAGTTTCTCTGAAAAATCTATACTCTTTCTTCCGTCTGAGTCAGATCTTCTATAACAAATTAAGTGTAGTTAATTGTAAAAAGTGTCGCATAATAATAATGTCGCCGTTTTATAAAGTGAAGTATTGTTAAGCTTTAAGTTACACAATTAAAAAATCTGGTTAAATGTTACAGTCGTAAATAAAGTACATAATACAATTTCATTCTTAAATAAGAAGACACCATCTATATCTTATTGTATTGTGCAAACAAGCTCAGCTGCGGGAGGAAAAATTATTTATTTGGACGAGATGAAACGCTAATGTGGAATAATAATAAATTATTGAACTAGAGGCAAACATATTATAGAATAATAATAATTTATTATTATAGATTGCTCACTCTACTGCACGATATTCATGAAAAAATAAATGCACTGTTATTAAACTATAAAATCAAATTTGTAACGAGTAATAATATATATTCTCTGATTTAATAAAAACTAATGAATTATTACTGAAATCGCTCGTTGTTATTGAACTTGTTGCCTGAATTTACTTCAGCTGTTTCGTACACAATTTTTCTGTACAACTTGCACCTGAAATCGTGGTCTAATACTAGACATATTTTTTAGATTTGCTAGAACAAATAATGAAATGATATAAATAATAATAAATTTTTTTTGGAGGAGCGGGGCAGCCCCTAGGAAAATATTTGTCCTACATCCGAGTTGGGGTATCGCAGTACAATAATTTCTTTGCTAAACATACAACGAATTATTTATCTGTAAACAAGCCGTTCACTTCCTTATTACTGCTCTGAAAATTACAAAGATACTAAAGATAGATTATCTGAATGATTTTCAAGAAGTACAGTCGCGCCAGAGTGGCGAGTATAGGCCGCAGGGACATTATGAAACTTTGTCAATCTGTTACTGGGCCCGATCGAATGGAAGGTTGGTAATGATAAGCGAAGATTTGTGCAGAGTATTTAATGTTGCAATAATTGGAGGCTTGCGCTTGGTTGGATTTGTGTAATCTATATGAACATTGTTGGGGCCGCAACCGCAACTTGGCTCCACGAATAAATAAGTCACAATATCGAACCCTTTGTTCCTTACGAAGGACCAGTCCCTTTGGACACAAAAACCCGCTTTCCCGTCCCTACGCCCGCCTATTCTTCACCTTCACCGAAGATGGAAGCCTTTGCTTCCCCGTGTGAACAATAGTGGAAGGACTTGTGAAAATAAGATGTGATGGTTTTCCCTGTTTAGCTTAGAGAAAATTACAACACGTCTTAATTGCTCACACGAAAGAAAACGAATCATTATTTTAACTTCATTCCTACATAAAGTCCGGACTGGCATTTGTTAACATTAGCAACAAACATTATAATGTACAATATGATGTACAAGAAGTTGCATATATTCGGTGGTCCCGGGTAGCATAGGTCCTAAAAATATTTGGCTATCAATTCATTTTTATTTATTAGGACGAAACCCCCGTTCAAAAATGCTCTTGCCCTTCGCGAAGTTCAACCAAATGGAACTCATGCGAAAAAAATTAAGCCAATAAATAAATTAACTAAAACGTTTTTCAATCAATAAGTGTGTGTAATATGTAAACAATAATTATTCAACATAAAGAAGCTATTTCAAAAATTATGGTGCGAGGTCAAGGTATAATATATTAAGAATTATTACTGAAGTATACTGAACGAGTTTCGTAAAATCTACTACAAGAAGTAGTCGGGACATGATAGTCCCATTGGATATCGTTTTTTTCTTTTTCGAGTTTCGATGTGATACAAAAGCATGTAAGCAACGTTTCATCCAAAAAGGTTTTCGTCTAAAACTTTTTCAACTAAAATAATTTAAACCGTCCTAATTTTTAACCAACTGCGATTTTATCCACGTACAAAGCCTGTCAGAATAATAACATAAAAAATTGTTATATGTCTATTTTATACCAAAAGCTTATGACGTTAATAATTATTATTCCTTTCTTATTGACTGCTCTGCAGCATTGTCACTCAATTGTAGTACATTGGACTTGAAAATAGTAGTTTGCGTGTTATGCAAGAAGTGAAGAGCTCTGCGATGATTATCTGGAATCTGGAGCATGGAACAAGGAATTGCGTAAATTTTTGTTATCCCTATAGGTGTAGGGAGGTCTAACATTTTCCAGTTATATCAAATAGAACATGAGTTTTTATGTCTCTTAATTTTTTAAGACAGTAGGATTGGCAAAATAGTGGATGTCATATTTTACAATTATGAGTTAATAAGGTTATAAGATAATCGGCCGTTTTTGGACAAGTTTTTCACCCACACGCAATGAGATTTCTTACGAACTGCCTTCGACAAAAGTAGCATTTTTTCAAATACAAGCTGGTTTCACAGAGCCCGGAAATAAGTCGCTGTGCGATTAAATATGACTATATGCGACTTGTTACTAAAATCACGTCTCGTTCATATTCGCATAAAAATCAGTTATGGACTTGGCTATGGAAGTTATGAATGATGTGGGGAACTATGGGACCTATGGACTGGAATGGACATTGTGAAGGAGGAGGTTTTATGTACCCAAGTATTAATCCCTAATCCCTAGTATCCCTACACCTTTAGGTGATGGAGGTTTCTGTGGATAGAATTTAGTCATTTGTTCTAAAATCATTACTCATGGCAGCGGAAAAGATTTTCAAATACTGCTGCGACATGGCAGGAGTTAATTAAAATAGATGATACAATAAAATTGGATGTACCTCTTAAAGAGAAACGACAAAGTTAAGACAAAGTTAAGGTTTTTTCATTATTAATCCGCATGCAGCATACCTGTAGGTATTTCATACCACACCACAGAACAGGTCTCCATGAAAGACATTATTGTAGTTAGAAACTCGCGTTTGTCTTTATAAACATTCTACAAGCACTATTACTACTTGTATAATTGATATTGAGCTTGATTGCTTTTTTTTACGTACTGCGTATGCATATCTACTACATATAGCAGTAATAGCAGCGAACATCCTTCCACCATTTCATTCCTCTATCTCTATGTGTCCTTGCAAATAAAGACGCTATTGCTGTATAAATTTGAGTACAACTTATTCCTTGAACATTCATCTCCTATACAAATCCAGTGAAAATGAGATGCCAGATGCCTTCCTTCTCCAAAATAGCTGCATACAACAATAAACAACCGTGGAATTTCATCTGTAGTGCTTGCTCCTTCATCTCGATCTCACAATCTCACCCATATGACCCACACCATACCCATTGTATGAGTCCATGTGCAATTAACCCAATTGTCTGTTAGAATATCCTCCGAAAAACCCTTTCCTGCTCTAGAAATTTAGTATAATGGGCACCAACAGTGCATACAAAAATTTCATGAATTATTAGTTCTCACAACGCAACGTCTATAATATATGTACTCTAATGTAAGAGAAAGATACAGTACTCAGCATCCGACTCCTTATTAATTCATTCCCTCTGCATGCTTTCACCGGAGAAAATCCGGTTTATCCGCACCTTTCCCTTCTTCTTTTCCACCATCAAATGCTACACTGATTGCATGGATATTGAATTGACACACATTTGTAGGGTATGGTTGCATACGGAATGCTAAATATGACTGACGGATGGATCTTTTAATTTATTTATTTATTTCCACTATGGTTATCAATTTTAAAAGCTTCAGTGTTGAGTGTGTACATAGCGTAAGTGTCTTCAAATTTCCTATCACATTAATAGACTACATACTACATAGTACATACAAAGCGTGAGTTTTCTACCTATCCAGCTACCAATGATTCGAAACGTGTCTTAAGTTTATTTGCCCTGACGATTAACGTCATTTCACCACAGCTGAACGGTAGTGCAAATGCATTAAAAAGATTTCTGTAATACCTAAAACGTAAATTATACATTAGAGCCGGGAAGATATACATACTCCTTTGTCGAACTACTAAAGCTTTTGAAAGTTTACTATAATTGCCTGAATATAGTTTGGGTTGAGACATGAGAGAGTTAGAGTATATTTTGCTATGGGTAAAGTCGTAGGGGTGAGAGTCTTCCATATAAGCATAGGCTCCAGTGGAGCATTGAAGCATCCAGTAATGCTCTCGAAGGCTCGGGATTTATAACAGTAGTGGAAGTTGAGTGAGCTGGTGAGCACGGACGGACTTGGAGGCTGCTCTGCTGCTACTGCTGAAGTGGCTGGTATACTGCAGAAGACAAATATGCAGCCTTCATTGGTTTCCCTTATATCCTTGGAGGGAAATGCAAAATCCTGCTGACTGAGATTGGAGGATTTTTTGGTGCTCTGTGTTGCTCGATAGCTGTTGGTGTTCTTACTGTTCATCGATGGTGGTGATACTGGTAATACTCGAGGAAGTGAAATTGAAGAAGTGTGTGTGTTTATATATGGAAGCGGAAACTGCGAAAGCAGTGAACTTCTGTATATGCTGACAGAAGTTTCTACAACTGACTTGGGGGTGGCCAAACTTGCCATTAGGCCCTTGTAAAAAAGCATTTTTTAAGAGACGACACCAGTCAGTCAAAATACTTCGTACTGGAATAATTATAGTAGACTTGGGTGTTTGAGTCTTAATCTTGTCGTAGAAGTATATATATTTAGTTGAAGGGTTGATACAATAAAAATTTCGACAATGCAGGGCGGAAATCTAAAGCTTCGCCAACATTACGAGGGTACGCTCAATAAATACACTAATGTGATGAAAGGTTGGCAGTCTAGATGGTTTGTTCTTAACCCTGATAAAGGAAGCCTGGAGTACTATGTGGTGAGTTGGGTCTTTGATTGATGTGAGTAGTTGTAATTGTTTGGGGATGGTGTGTCTAGTAATTTGTATGGGTGGGGAGAAGTTGAAGGAAAGTTGAGATGTAAGGTGGAATGATTTTGTGAGTTGGTGGATAGAGGAATGTTTGTTGAATGTGTATAGGAAGGTGTTTTTTTTGTCTTGCAGAATGAGAGTGAGATGAAAGTTCAAAGTAGACCGAGAGGTGCCTTGCATTTAGCTGGTGCTGTCATATCACCGAGCGAAGAAGATTCTCATACCTTTGTTGTCAATTCTGCATCCGGAGATGTCTATAAAGTGAGGGCCGTTGATGCAAAAGAAAGACAAGAGTGGATTACGAGGTTACGAGCGGTGGCAGAACTTCATTCACAAGCCTTAGCACAGGTAGGGTTTTATGGAAGTCTAATGAAATCTTTAATATTTCGTTTAACATTTTGATATTGAATTACATGCATGTTTACGTTACGTAGGTTACGTGAACTTAAACTTTTATATAGTATATAGTATTGTCATTTGTCATTGACCTTTTTAGTTTTGTTAGGTACGAGTTGGATACATTTTAAGGCAAATCAGTTGAATTGTGATTTTTAGACCAACAGTCCATTGGTGTCTCGTGATCATGGATCTTCGTCCGCAAGAATGGTCGAATGTAATATTTCTATCTTAGACGCGTTTGCACAAGTACAGGATTGGCTTGAAAGAGCAAATCACTCATGTCAGGAGCTGGGGCAATCAATTGATAAATTTCCTATTACAGGTATATGAACTATTATCTATTATGATGTGCTGATATATTTGGGGAGAAAAGCTGTTCATTTAACCATGTGATATTTAACAAGAAGGGCGTAGATCAACGGAAATGCTTACTATAAGTAATTCCTAGTAGTAGGAATGTTTCTGTATAAAATTAACGATCTTTTCATGGGTAGTAAAATTTCTCGGGTGTCCGTAATTCGATGAGAAAAGGACTCGTGTTGCAGTTTGTGGTCTTAATCTAGTTGATACATGTCGCGCACTGCCAGGATGTGAAATTTAAATTATGTCATTATCTACATGCAATAATAATAAATGGCTTATTTGGCTATGGGCAGGTGCTGGGATTAAAAGTACTGACCAAGATCTACTAGGATTGAAAGCAACATCTCAGACTATGATGGGCAGTTTAGAGGAATGTTTATATGCTTTACAACTGCAGCAGCGAATTTCCATGAAATCCGAAAGTACTGTATCGATTCCAATGCCTTTGCATCCAGGGATTCAGCATGCTGTGTCTGATCACAAAATTAGTGAAGATAAGTAGTAGCTGCATGAGACTTAAACGCCAAGACTTGTTTGCCATACGACCTGCCCTGTGAACGGAACGTGTTTGTTTATCCTTCACTCCAAGTCAACAAGGCTGACAGGATCTGGGTTCCGTGACACTCACTTTGCTTTCAAACGCGTCCCAGGTTATTTTCATCGGGGAGTGATGGCCTGCACGTACGAAGACAAGTCAGTTTAATCATTACTCCTCAAACCAGGTTTAAAAACAATATTCGCATCCATCTCACGGTTCCATTACCAAAAAAGTAGGAAGTTGTTCGAGTTGGTATTATTATTATAACTTGAAATGAAGTACACAGTAGAATGCAGTGTCTTTCTCATATATCTGTAACAATAAGTTCACAATGGATTACGTATACATCAATAAATCGCAAATGCCATTCCGATCTTAGCATACTTAACCCTTCTTTTCTTATCTCTGTAACATGAATCTATAACTTAAATCATATTAATTCACTACATTCAAATTATTGTTTTCAGAACGCTCCCCAGAATTTTATTTTCAAACTCAGATCTCATTCTCTTCGAGTCTTCCTCATACTTTACTTCTCATCCGTTTAATACATTTTACCCCGTCAGCTCTTATGACACTGGATTCTTTTACTGACGACAGCAGTTTGCGTCCCGAAACTCCCTCAAGTCCCATAAAGCTTCGTAAATTCTATCCACATCCAGAGTTTCCCAGAAACTTCCCATATTTCAGTCTCACAGGGTCATTACCTAAATTCCCTCAGTCATGATTGATTCTATCCTTCATTCAAGATATTTGACTTGCCAAATTAATCCGTCGGCTACAAGTGAAAAAAGAACCTTCAGCTTTCATATTGTAATACTGATAGATTCATGAGTATATTATTACCAGCTATGTAAGCATACACCTTTATTCATCATGATCATATGCTGTTACATCATCCGATTATGCATATCCTACTATTAACACATGTTTTAAGTACGTAAATTCCACATTAATCAGATACAATATTCTTGCTCAAAAGGAACGGTTGAATGTCATAGTATCATGTATCGTATCTCTCCCATCTTCCACCTGCACATCCCTGTGCACGCTCAACTTTTTATCACTTGTGATTTTCATCAAAATTCCTCCATGTGTTACACACCGCTCTCTCATCATTGCATCAATGAATGTATATGTAAGGCGTAAGGAGAAATGCGGCATTCGCTAATTATTACAAGAGATCCTTTTAATTAAAATCAGTTAAATTAAACAATGAGGTGAGACTGTTAGGGGAATTAAGAAATGCCTTGTACGCATGAGTCATCTCAGTCACAGTCAAGCCATCGCATGTAAAAAGTATATCGAGAGTATATCGTATTCAAGAAGAATCACAGGGAATTCGTCTTCCGTGATATGTATATACACACAGTACAAGCACAACTCATGCTTGTATATGTATTCAAAATGCAGCTTCCTTAAAGAATTGGAAGTATCCTCTACATGGCCGTGTACATAAGGAGATGTGGCGAAGCGTTTTAGCATTGCTGTATATAGCGGCTCTGAACTGTGTGTATACTTATTCCTTGCCGTGGAATCCCATCGGCGTTCGTCGCCCACCACCCTATGTCATCCCAGTTGATCGTGCCACTTTTCAATTTCAACTTTCATTGTCAGTTGTATAGTCGTTGGTTGTGGCAGTGGCATCTGCAATAATTATCCAGTCAGAGAATAATATTTATTATGTTCTTCCGTGCCCTGCAATAACATTTAACCACAGCAATGTGAATTTTTGATGAAAGAGTTGAAGACTCCAAAATGAGTGGAAGATTATCACGATTAAAGGAATTACAGCGTAAGTAATATTTTAAATTTAAATTAATCAGCGTACTTGCATATGTTATTGAAGAAATTGTAATAGGACTGATGTTTTTGTAGTTCTTGTTAAGACCAGGAGTAAATAGTGTGATCGTCCAATTCAAATGCTCGTCGTTGTGGATTGTCTTCCATCCTTCTGTCTCTCTCTGAATACACTGATCTGATGCTCATTTTGATGTGACACAAAACCGCACAAGGAATTAAATATTGTGATGATTATTGCAATGTGTAATGATAATAATTGTTGTTGAACAGTGTTTTATGACCAATTTTTAAATATATTTTTTTGGAATAAGGGGAACACACTGCGTATTGCAGCTTCATTTGTAAAAGTGTTATTCAGCAGCTCCGTCAAGATTTTATTACAATTGGGGAGGAAGTTTAATTCTTATTGTATTCGTGGAACTGGATAGTTTTGTGTTTAGCTGTAATCATACGCTGTCGTCTTTCGTTGTTGTGATTTGAGAGGAGAATCTCGAAGGTTGAAACTTGGATTTGCAACGGTGGATCACACAGGTCAGTTGATGTTGGAGGAGGTTGTACTTATGAGTAGGGGTTATGTTGAGTTTACCGCTTATAGTGTTGGTAGCTTATTTCGGACGTAAGATTGGAAAAATGTATGTTAAAGATTGATTATTGGAAACAAGATTGATGATGTTGGTGGTATAAAGTGTAGTAAAGTTAGTAAATAAAATGAAGCTGGTGGTAAATGTTACTTGTGTATTTATACTTATTGTTGGATTTGCAGATTCACACCGGTTGCAGAAATTATAGTGGTAGGGCATAAGGGAAGGATTTTAGAGAAGCTATCGAATTATACTCATAATGGCAACTTCTTTTGATCCGAATGATAGGAGAAGGTATTGTGTTAATTGATGTTTTTTTTGTTTACACACTGGAATTTGGTTGCATTTTATGTTGTGACGGGACTCATTAATGTGCATGTGTTTTTTAGCTGGTATTTCGGGCGCATCACTCGTCAGGATGCTACGGATTTGTTGATGGCGGAGAGTGATGGAGGAGTGTTTTTGGTACGAGATTCCTCGTCTATACCAGGCGACTACGTCCTCTGTGTCAAGTTAGTCACGATTCATTATTGAAAGTTGAAGATGCCGTTGTGCTAACGCTCGTTTTGTAAATGAATAATTTATGTGTGGGAGCTGGAAGCTATTATCATTAAACTCAATGTCGATGATGTTTATTTCAGGGAGGATTGCAAAGTGTGCCACTACATTATTAATAAACAAAGCGAAGATAGAGATGGAGTGAAGTATAAGATTGGAGATCGATATTTTCCAGATTTATCTGCTCTATTATCCTTTTATAAACTTCATTATCTTGACACGACACCATTGGTGAGACCAGCTGTACGCCGACTCGAGAAAGTCATCGCAAAGCATGACTTCGAGGGTCAAGTAAGGCTAATTTTTATATTTTTTTAAGAAATGCAAATTGCAAATTCAGCAACAGTAGCAACTATTCTGAAGTCATGTTACTTCATTTTTAGTTTACTTATAACAAGATCAAGATTTTAATTGCTCTCGCCCGTTTTTAATGTGGATATTACTTAACAATTCATTTTTAGGATCCGGAGGATTTGCCGTTTAAAAGAGGCGAAGTTTTAACTGTAATAAACAAAAATGAGGAACAGTGGTGGACAGCAAGAAACAGTTTTGGGCAGGTGGGAGCTATCCCCGTACCTTACGTCAAATTGGTAAGTCAACCACATTCATTCACTTCATTCATAACTTGATGTGTAGGTGAACTTACAAATAGGAATAATTCGCAGTTGAATGGAAAGATTCCTCCATCATGTGTATTTTTTAGTAACTTAATAGCCCATTTGATTTTGTAATGCGCGTTTATTGTTTAACAGTATGACGAAAGTATTCTGCCTCCTAATGACCCTAAACAACCGGAACCTCAAGTCCCGTCCCCGGCAACGAATCCTCCCCCAGGGAAAATAGAGGTACAAATGAAGGCGAATTTTTTTCTCATAATTTTAAGATTGAATTTTTTGAAAAATCAGTCAGTCATTTTGTCGCAACATTAAGCTAACATAGAATTATTGTACCCTTGTCGTGTGAAGTGAAGTGACCAGATCGTGGAAAATGACAGATGTGTTAAGCCGGTGAAGTTACAGATGTGTAATGGTGCTGGTAATAATAATGTAGGCGATGGCGAAAGATAAATCAACTAATTCGTTTAATTTTCTTAGTATAGTGCTGTTGGAGCGTGAAGAAACTTTTTATTGTGTGTATCGAATTGCGTTGTCTGGCAGTTTCATTAATAAAAAGGGCAGTAGTATTTCCATGCGGTAGTTAGGTATACATGTTTGGATGATATCACAAAGTTCTGTTCTAAAAATATAACTTGTTAGGTTTACTGAATCTCTTACCGTTTTACGTTGCTTACTTTGTAGAGGTACAACATTTTACCCCTTAATGTCGGGTTGTAATAACATTTCCGAACTATTGCAATAGTAACATTAAAGTCCTGTGACTAAAGTGACGTGATAATTAATTAGTCTTTTATGTATATAATACATGTGGCTGCATGTGTGAAGGTCGTATGCATGCCAAATCTTTGCATTATGTATTCCGCGAGAAGCGTCATTTCAAGAATGAATCCTTGAAACTATGCATTCTTTATAATAACTTGCAAATATTGGCACACTTACAATTATTCAGCCTTCGACCCATTTTTTGTCATGTTATGTTGATTGAACTTGAACTGTATAAGTAGTAATTATTATCCGTTTTGTGGTTATTTTAGCCGAACCAACACCAACATACTTACGCCAGAGTAAAGCAGGCCCGAGTTCCTAATGCGTATGATGATACCGCCTTGAGGTTAGAGGTTGGTGACATAATACGAGTGACAAAGCACAACATAAGCGGACAATGGGAGGGTGAGCTGGTTCTTGAAGGGGGGAAGCCAGGACGGGTAAGTCAATGATATACTCAAAAACCCGAATTTGTTCAGTGAAAACAAAATAGGTGGAAGTTGTAATTGTGACGTCTTTGAATTTTCAGCGTGGACATTTCCCTTTCACTCACGTTGAAGTTTTAACAGACTACGACCCTACCACCGGTACAAGTAACAATAGTGCGAAAAATGATTCCATCCAGAAACCAGACTGACACTGACGGTAATATTGTCCAAAGGGCAGAAATGAGATTTGGTATATTCATTATCAGTGTTATTTTAAAACAAGTACCTCCAGGTGTGTACATTGCGCTGCATACATACGTAAATTTGATAAAATAGATGACAAGAATTATGATTTCACAGCAACTAAAACGCGGATAGGATTCATTCATCAGCAACGAAAAGTGATTTCTAGATGTATTTGCTGATTGTCAGTACGTTTGTTTTGAACTGTTGAGACGCAGATGATTGAGATTGTCTCAATGAAATATGATGTAAGCTTCAATAGCTGTAAACTCCAAGCTTCATTTGTACCTATGTAATTCTTCGTAGATTTTTTGGAATTGGCTTAGGCTACTGGTTTTATGTTGCATTTTTGTACCTTTCCTTGAAAAAATATCCTAAAATATTGTATTCCAGGATAGTTCTATATTCCAATACAATTAGCAGTTGAAAATGGTAAGCTAAAAAGTACTATTTAGTCTAAAATTTCGTAGGCTAGTCAATTGCGATTTACTTCAGGAGTAAATTTTCTCAATAAATAAATACACTACTACGGTAAGTTGTACATACCGTAATCAGTTACAAGTAATAAAATATTAATTTGGTAAATTACTGCATATTATCAATCATCCAAGTTTTTGAATTAAAAATTTCTATAATCATCAAATTAAGTCTACAAATGTAAATATTGCTACACTAGCAGTACATTAAGTGCAAGATTTGATTTTATTCTTATTTGAATATTTTAAGGATAGTTTTTACTTCCGTATTTCGAAAACATTGTTATTATGAGTCTCGATTTGCTATTTGAGAATAAGTTGGATATCTTGAACTCAACCCTGGGAAAATATCTAGTCATTTATTGTTCCAGGGAATTTGGTATGTTGGATAATTTTCAGGGGCAGGATTCAATCGTTGCATGCTCAACAAAGTAAATATTAATTATTCAATGTTCAAACCTCAAAATTCACTTGTATAGGATTAACATCGCTGTACGTACTTCTGCTGAATAAACAGGATCGTCTTATCCACCACAATTAAATCGTGTCTGTTTCTCAAAAATTGTCTTCTTAACCTGGTTTTATCAGCTTAAGTGAAGCTTAGATTCCCTTATTTTTATTGTATTGCATACTGATACGATTTTTTCACGAATCACCGAGTAACTAAAAAGGAGTAGAGCACTGACTCAAAACGATAATTCACTGAAATATGGCTATTGATTATTTACAGGAACTGACATCCTTTTCTAAGATTGCTATTTTTCTTATTCAGCTTATCCAAACGAGCTTGAAATATTAAGGGTGGCTACAACAAATGTCGCATATACAGATATATCATATGGCACCCTCTAGGAAATAAACTATCGTCCTAGCTTCACTATCCATGAGTTTATTTTTGCAACAAAACCGACGTATTGTTTTATTACAGTCAGTGATTACAAATGAACTCAAGCTGCATTATTTTTTAAAGTCGTCTATGAATTTTCCTTACGTCTGGTTAAACTGCCATGCACACATACACTTGCTTTATTTGGTCAAAACATAAAACCCTACGCATACTACAGCGGAAGTTTACACCAGAACTGATGAATCATAGTCTAACTTTCCTGCTAAAATTCTTAGTAATACCAGGGACAAATTTACAGGATATTTTCCCGTACACATCATTAAAGGCATAACTTTGGAGCGCGCAAGGTGTGTCCTTAAGACCATTTTCATCAGTATATTTGCGTTCTCCCAATTTGTTGGCATTTTTCGCCATCATTCCATACATGTAAATTACCTGCTCTTGGGCTACTTACAAATTTCCATTTACAGCCATTAAAAAAAGTTATTTTCAGCTTCACTAAAAAGATTATAGACAGAAAACCATCGCAGTGGTCGAATTATCCTTTTAAACTTCAATGAGCACAAAGTAAGAACCGAAAATTGGAATCAGCATTTTATAATTTAAACCAGAGTTCAGCTCGTAAAGAGTGTGAAAGTGAGAAAGTTCAACCGTTTTCTGGCCTCAGTGTAAAGTCGAAATGGCAACTTTTGATGAGAATGACATTGAAAGGTAATTCTTAGAATTCTCATGAAGCCTAATTTGTAAAAATTGTAGTTGGTGCTGCATGTTGTTATTTACATGTCTCTCAATCAGAACAAGTATGTATAGCAACAAATGATATTGTTTAATACCTTACCATTAACAATAATTTGTATTATTCACCATTTAATTTTTCTCTCACAGTTGGTACTTCGGAGCGCTGTCCTTTGACGAATCCCAGCGGCTTTTAGAACATGAATCTACAGGAGTATTCCTTATAAGAGACTCATCACGGACTAAGGGAGAATACGTCATATGCTTAAAGTACATTATTTTTCTTTAAATTCTGCTCTCTAGTATGCCAATAGTTCTTTTTAACTTCACATATTCCTACTGGTCTTTATTTATTTTGTTGGAATGTAAGAATTTGTGAACTTCAGATAACTGAAGGTGTAGTTGTTTCACCCGTAGATAAACAACGTTACTTTAACCTACCGACGCGACGTATCCATAAATCATTAAATCATTGGTTTTGCATAATTATTTACGTTGTTTATAGGGAGAAAACGGAGGTGAAGCAATTCCCTATCCATTGGAAAGTTGTGGATGAACAAAACCAGTATTATTTACGAGAAGACCTAACCTTTCCTGATATACAGTCCATGTTATCATTCTATAAAAAATTCAAATTTGAAACCACACCTTTAATAAGACCATTTGATAAAGTAGCACCTTTGAGATCAAAACAAAATCCTGTAAGCATTTTGTAGACTTTTACCATACAGTAATAATTTGTAAGAGAAAGCTTGGAATCTTTATTTTGATGATGATGATGTAGCCGCAAAGTCATGCTTCTGAAATTTGGTCAAGAAGTCCGATAAATGATTTCGACAAAAGAGCTACTGCGCCACCTACAGTGGGGCAGAGGGGCATCATTGCTCCTCTCTCCAATCCCGTCGAGGTTTGTCGAATTTTTTTTATTACCTATCTCATGCAATTAATTAAGAATTCAACTTGCTCAACAAGGTATCTTTGCAGGATTGCTCCTCAGAAACAGTGTACGTAAGAGTATCAAAAAATAGGAGTCCCAGCGCCTATGATAATATTTCCCTACGGCTCAGCGTGGGCGATCTCATCGAAGTCACTCAAAGCAGTGCAACTGGTCAATGGGTGGGAATACTCAATGGGAAGGTAACACATTCTTCAAAATTAATAATTGTAATATTGTATTTTGCACTTCGTACTATCGCAAAAAATAATTTTGAATTTTAGAAAGGCGTTTTCCCATTCAGCCATGTCGATGTCATCAGTAAAGCAGAGTACTTGGAGGGCAAAAAAGCTTTGGAAACAAAAAACATGTTGTGATAGAAATATTATTAAATCTTGATGTTAAGCATGTCAGTGTATTGTACAAATCACCAATCGTAGATCCACAGCATATGAGAAGTTTTAATTGTCCTACTAGAGTCCCAGTGATCTACGTTTAGAAATCATAATCCTAATAACAGTAATCACGTATTCTTTTTAATTATTACATTCTGTTCTCACAGACTTGTTCAGTACATTCCAATCGAAGCAGCCCCTCCGAATTTTACCACGCATTTTTTGCCTTTAATTGCATCTCAAGTCTGAAAGCGTCTTTTATTAGGTTATTAGATTTAGTGCATTAATTAGCAGTCCTTTTTAAATCGGTGTTTAGCCTCGATGACAACATTTTTCCTGTACTGATCTTGGTAAATCCCGGAAGACATTTTTCCCTCGGTTCCAACTTAGCAGTAAATATATTTTGAACGTTGACAGGAAATAACTTTTAGGGGGTTAACGCGTGAATCTTTTCTGGTATTAATCTCGGATTAGGTTGAGCAGTCGGCCTTTCATGGAATTGCATGCTTTAATGAAGGTTGCTGATATGAACTTTTTAGGAGCCAATTTTGGGCTTTTTGGGTAATTGGTAAATAAGACATTCTGTTGGGATTTATTTGGGTTTCAGTGGAAGCCAATATGCTTTTGTTAATTTGCAACCTGTCGGAATACAACCGTGCTCAGGCTATATCTAAGGATAACTTACAACATATGTTTTTCATATTTTTTTTTATTCAGCCCCGACCTAGCATCTCTACGTTTTGAAAATAATGTGCATTTGTTCTTGCACTATTAACGTACAACGTAAAAAGTATAGGCTCGAGATTTTCGAAATTGAATCTTCCATCTCGTAGCATTGAGCTTTGCACTGCTAACAAAAAAAAATGTAGTTCAGAACAAAAATATTTTCATTTCAAGAAAAAAATCATCTTTCGTGACTTTAAGAAAACTCTATTTCCGCACAATTTCAATGTCGATAATAACTAAGGTACAACATGCTAGTGCTGAAGCACATTTTAATTCGAGTACATATATAGGCAACCAGAACAGATGCTTTAAAGTTGCACACCAAAATAGAATCATGTTTATTAGAATGAATACACAGAATATCACTCTGCCCCTTTCCTAGAATTTCGATACACTAAACTATGCGTTTATTACTGCCAAAAGCCAGAACATATTATGTCGACAAAATACAGACGTTGCACCCACTGCACTGTACGTACATTAAATAGCTATACTTCGTCGTCTGTATTCTCCCTGAATACTTTGTTATTTAACTTGTAATTTAAGCTCTTTATTTATTGCATAACAATACCATTATCCATAATTAAATGACGCAGATGTATTTAATATTGCGCACTCTTTGTTATTAGTTTGCACATATTTACACACACTGGAACGAAAAGTGTAAAAAGTATGATAATAATGGGGTTAGATAAAACCTTTTATGCTATACTGATCCTTCCTACAATGATGTTACATATTTGTATGGTTAAGTAATAATGTACTGTTGTGTGAACAACAATAAATTACAAATGTATAATTGAGCGAGTTAGATTTATTGTAAAACCTGGTTTAAATTGGCATGAAATTTATTGTCATATTGATCTCAAAATCTCCGTTGATTTACTCCAACGCCAATAATTTGATCGGTTGTTGGGCGAACAGGTTTCTTTTTCAGTCTGAGAGCACTTCCACTTCCATCATTGCAAGAAATTTGATTCCCCTGTCGAATGTATTTGGGTATTTCGTAATGTTGGGAGCTTTTAAACTTGAAGTCATCCAAAAGTAGTCCATCAAGACGATACTGTGAGCCAAAAGTCTTGCCTTTGGGATCAGTATTGTATGAAGTGATACTAGCAGGCCAAAATCGTTCCTTATTCTCATGTTGACTGTCATTCTGTAAAAAACTACTCAAACTCCGCTCCTTGGGCACCTTGGACTGTTTGAAAGTACAAAATCTGTCGGGACTCAATAAATTCTCTGATCTCCGCTCCTCAAATTTTTTATCCATGGTTGATGTTTTTTCTTGGCCCCCAAATCCATGTTGAAGCTTGGCATTTTGTACATGGCCATTATTCTCTTTACGTTGTTTACCACTTTGTGGTGACACGTCGAATTTACTTGAGAGGAAGTGGGATTGTGTCATGGGTCTGGGGTTCAAGTTGCATTTAGCATTGTCGGGTAGATTCAAGCGTGGCGAACGATGACGTCCTTGATAAAAATGTGATCTAGCCATTTGATTGTAAACACAAGGACTGTAGATTTTAAGCCGGTCTAGTCGATTTTTAGTAGTAGGAAATCTCTCACTGGAGCTGTATAAATTGGGCTCTTGAGCACATTTACTAGGGTGGTCATGCTGTCTTCCATCTCCACCATCACAGGGATTGTCAAAGGAGAGACCACGGCAACATTCATTACAACTACAAATGTTGTCTGTCATCATGCAGTAGGTCGTCGGTCTCTTAACTTTTTCCCGATGTTCATTACTAGATTGCACACTTCTTATGAAGTCCTCGTGAGTATCACATAGATTAATAGAACTTGATATATTGCTTCGATATTCGCTAACCTTCGAGTCATGATTGTTATGATTCATCACAGCATATTTCATTGATCGAGATGAGCCTTGAATCCCATCCGCATTTCCTAAGTCTGCATTCCTCAACTGCTGCTGTTTTTTCTGTGGAAAAAAATCATTTGTATTTTTTTTAGAAGATCTAAAGGAATTTAAACGAATAATATTTTTACAATTTTGTCCAGAGTATGTGTATGCATGTATTTATGTTTATGTAAGTGTGCGTGCCGGGCTTACCTAATATTTTTAACGTAGGAATTTATGAGGAAAAATAGAGCTTACCTTCCTTTGTTTGGATTTGGATCGATATTTTTTACTATCTTGCAAGATCAAACATGCATCTTCGATTATTTTTTGCGCTTTGTTTGAATCCATTTTTCTAGAAGTAAGCTTTTGACTTCCATTCAGGGTCATATAAGCATAAACACAGGGAACTCACTGTACATATAGATATATAAGATTTTTGGCGAAATAATTTCCTCTAGAATTTCCCTCGGTACTTTAGCAGTGAAAGTCATACATTGTACTTTTGTCCTATACGTATTACTTTTCTGAATTTTTAGTTTGACCTTTTCTCTGCAGGATGATGAAGATATCCAACCTAACCAGGTGTCGCCTCAGCGTTGAAGTAGTAGTACCACATTTACAAATGAATGATTACTCATGATATGAATCATGATGAATGACGATTTGGTAGTAGAAAAGGTATAGGATTTTCTATCTTGTTTACAATTCGTGTGGACTCAATTATTCTTTAAGTTAAGGATATTCAGCATTTTTGGAGCCTCACCAATATTAACGAATGAATCGAGGGAGATGTTTGCTTTATTTTATTATTATTATAATTATTATTATTATTATAGATATATTGACATATATGGGCTAGTACTTTTTGAAACCGGAAGAGGCTACTACACACCCGAAGTAGGTGGGGATGATGGGAAATAGGAACTATACGGCACACTTGACCTACACATGAGATCTTCAGGAGTGAGTGGGGCAAAGGGGACAGACTAGATGAAAATAATCTTTCATATTATGAGGATGAAACGATGGAATGGAAGATGACTGCGGCCTGCTACGATGCGATGTTCACAAGCGCAAGAAGGGAAGTATTTGAAAGCCTGCAGTATAGTTACAATGACAATTCAATAATGCGTGATAACCTTAAGGTTAAAATTTGAAAAAAATAATGCACTTTTTTTGAAAGATTCATATTTTTCTGGCTCGCAAGATTTAGAATAATTTTTAACTTTGAGCGTAACTTTCATAACTTTTTCAACAATGTGAATAAAAGTGTATTAAGCATTGGATTTTCAGGGCCTGAAATTAAATTTAATGATGTGAAGAGAAACCACAAATAATTTATGTACTAGTTATTTAATACTGAGCTAGCAAGGATTAGAGAATTTTTTGGGTCAATTTTGTTACTTACTACAATTTGGAAAGTTAAAACGCAGCTTAATTTTGCAAGAGGCACTATTGTACATGAGGCAGTTTCTTTTGCTGGAAGCTGGAATCTTTTTTACACTTGTGTTTATGAAAGTGCTTCCATGCACAATACCATGAAGGGACTCTGTGGAGTGATCAACGGGGGCACAAGTGACAAAAAGTCGACAGTCCAAAACCAAGAAGTCCGAGTTGAGCAAGTCCCTATGTTGATTTCATGGATTCCCACTGAGTGGGCCTACCCGTAAGTAAAAAACTAGAAATGTTTCGTTAAAACTGAAAAGTGAAACCTTTAAACGTGCCTCGAAGTTAGAAGGAGCTATTACGGTTGCAAAAATAGGGATTTTTGTCTTAAGATATCTTCAGATATTTAAATTCAATATTTCCAGCATTGTCTATAATTGGAGCCTACTTAGGTACCAGAACATTGTAAATTTGTACCACCGCCTGCAACCAGTCTATTATTTTTTATTAATACAGTATTGGTCCATTTCCATAGTTTAGGGCCTGCTGTGACAACAAAATCGATCAAATTCTACGCGCAAATTCAAAACGCTCACTTTTTATTTTCATCGGAAAATGTATTTGCCATTAAATTTTTCACTGCAGCTAGGCCCAAAATGCAGGTATGACTTATTTTTACAATAAGCCGGATGGAACGTCACAAAACAAACACTTGTAAGTTTTCTACCAGAACCATATCCCATGAAATCCGGTTTAATTCTTTATTTGAACATATAAATTCGGATAGACGAGGTGAATAACCCGTAAGAATTCCGTAGCCAGTGTAAAAACAAGGTGGGGTGGGAGTTCCTGAAAATATCATCTTTAGGAGCTCACCATTCTGGAGATGTTCCCTCCGTCTTAATTTCACCGTGACATTTTCACGGGATTATCATCTCTAACATAATCACTCTGAATTTAGCCCTCAGGCAAAATTCCACTAAAGATTTACTTCTACCCGAAGAACTCATTTAGCTCTACCTCACTCTCTCAACCCTAAAACAATAAAAACAAGCCAGAATATTAGCATTTTCTTTGGACGAGTGGGAAAACCAGGAGAAAATACCTCCGAAAAAATTCTCTGTCCGCAGTTTGATTTGCCATTACTCAACAGCTTTAAAAGTTAAAACAGCTTTCTAACATTCATCGGTTTATCATATTTTTCACATTTTGGACATTCTACCCGTCTCACTTGTTTTCTCTCAACAACAGTTGCCCTTGACGCGCGCTCTACATTACTGCGAAATGTTTATTTTGACCATCTTTGTACACCAAAGTATTAAAGTGCAACCTTCGTCACTTTAATTTCATCTTCCTTTTCTTCCTTCCACAACTCCCATCAAGTCCTTGTTGACTTGTCAATATTCTATTCAATTTAATGCTAACTAAATTACCTCTAAATTATTATATACACGCGGATGGATGAGATCCTCTTGAATAAGGCTTAATCAAGATTTTATAAAATTCCTTGAAATATTTCCCAAAAATATAATAATTATTTACCAATTCTCCAATTTTCTGGATTCATATGACAAAGCGCAAATAGCTGAAAAGATCCGACTGAGCTACTGAGAGTAAATTGGCTTCACCTAAAGTAAATAAATTACGAAATTATTATCAAACTTCAAATCTATTCCCAAACCCTCGCTGTTTTTCCTCATCCAAATTTAAATTTCCAAGACGCTGGCAATCCCTGTCCTTTAAAATAATTTGTCACTATACTTAATTTTCCAAGAGATATTTACTCGTACTTTTCCCGACATTATTGTGATTTTCAACAGCAGGAGAGTTTCTTCGATCCATTTAGTAAACGGGCCAGCAGGAGGAGAGTAAAGAGTATAGTATAGCAAGAAATAACTAAAGGAGGAAATAAACACTCATCTAAAAGCATAAAAGACACGAGACCCCAAAATAATAATAATTATCATTATTCCTAATGAATAGAAAGTCAAGACTGAGAAATAAAAGCCCCCTAACATAACGATGACATAATATAATATCACATAATCATGTCAAATTTTACAGCCTTCATTAAATCCCTTTATATGCGCTATATACTCTCTCTCTCTGGAAACAACGCCCACCTTCCAACTTTTGTTGTTATCACACTCACATACATCCAAAATCAACCATAATTTCTTTTCTATACGAATAAGCAAATGACACTCACATTAATCACAGACTCGGAAAATCCATGTACCCCCCAACAATGCACACTATCAAGCCTTCCGAATCTACACTCAAAATTATACACACCTTGTTGACATTAAATGAAAGTTAACCATCCTGAAGGCTAGGAAAATCCATAGACATAGACATCATTTTCACGTCCTAGCCTTAATAATTAAAAACCCTAAAACTTTGTACGTGTAACTAAAGTAATAAAATACTCTGGTAATGACATCATAAATTTTATGTCCGGTACTACACAAAAAACTATACACCACTAAATGCACTACACAGTATGTTAGGCGTATGTAGTACACCCGCCTATACCAACGTAATGCATTGTCTGAGAATGGATTTTTCTGTACATTCAATAACTCAGGTGATTTTCAAGTGTTCAAGTACAACCATTGAAAGTAGCAAACCTACTTGAAAGTAGTGAATTTAAATTAGGAGCAATGATGATAGATCCAATGATTAGATCATAATTGATTTGAGGCTGAATCAGGGATGAGACAATGGCTACAAAACAATATAATTCAGCTCAACTTTTTTTTCTCGCAAAATAATAAAAATAGCACTCGTATATTTACACAGGTGTGAGAAAAAAAATAGAGGAACTGAGCTTTAAAATAATGTGTAAGTGAAACTCATACAAGGGTATTTCCGGTCTATATATTTTAAACCATTGATACTCTTTTATCTTTTCCCTTATTTGTGCTATTTAAACAAAGAACTATTATTACGTGATTTTTTATACTATCATTTGCTTCCCCACTGATGGCCATGTGACAACGGATCGCCCTCTGATTATTCCCTCTCTATAGACCTCTGATAATGTATTTACTATATAAAACATCAAACCTCGCAAAACTACTTTAATAGCTCTCATGGCTTTATATATTTATACAGATAGAGTGTAAGTATTGGCATGAAAAAAAAATCTGCACCTCTAACCTTAAATAGGATAATGTAAGTAGCCGGACATTAACTCTATTTACAGGTGTATTGCGATCAAGGTAAGCGATCCCAATTCAAAATTCTCTAGTTTTTTATGTATTGAGTAAAATATACAGAGAACCAATGTAGTTACAGGTTAAAAAGAAATTTTCGTTGCCGCAATATCAAATGTCAACTATTTCTTGTTAAATAATCATGTATTACCTTTATACAACACTACAATGTAACAAGGGTCTTGCACATTTCATGGAGTAACCTTCCATGCTATAATTAGCCTAGTATTTCACCCATAATCTCTCTTACTCATCAATTTTCCTTGTTATTTTGTATTTGTATGCACATTATTGGAGAGATGTAAGTTTTATGTTTGCCAAATTCCCTTATTTAATCTCCATAGAATTTTTGTCCTATTAAAGATGAATATATAGAATATCACATGAAAAATGTATATGTAAAGGAAACCCCGACCCTTTTTTGTATCCTCTTTCCCCAAGGCTACTGATCTTTGAGAGGATGCTTGTTTTGATTCATAAGTATCTATGTATGTACATATTTTGACATGTGTGGTACCTATCACAATAATGAGAAAAAAAATGTATCTTGACCCTTTTGAGCTTGAGTGAAATTAAAAAAAAATATTTTTGTTAGCCCAAAAGCATATGATATGAGGAGCTGTGCTGTGGTCATAAATGCATTAGAGGTATCCAACAAGTTTATATGTTTTTGGCATGAAAGCATGTATAAGTTGAGGTAGAATGAGTAGGAAAATGTTTTCCTATTTTTTTGCATGTACGCGCGTAGCCATATAGAATGACTTGCCCCCGAACAAATATATTGTGATGACTTTATTGGAGTTTTTTCTCCTCTTTTACTCATTTATTCACTGGACTGTGTTGACTTAACATGATTGGAGTTTCTATATATAGGCTAAAATAATTTAGATTGTCTCCTTAATTTTCCTACAAAAGTATAAAAATTTTCTTTGATATTTTTATGAAAATTAGCTATCAAAATTAGAAGTAATTAATTGAAACATAAATAGGTATACAAAAGTTTTAAGAATTTATTTTATACAGTAATGAATTTTTAGTGGAGATTTTTAAGCACGTGAGGAAATATCCTTGTATAAAGTCAAAGAGAAGGAAAATAATAATTGCAAAGGATTCTATCTCACTTTTGAGGCTCCTTAAAGCTTTTTATATGCCTGCCTGTATAGACATAATATATAAATGATGGTCATTAGAAAATACCGTGACTTTTTTCTCCGAGTGACTATTATGTGGGTTTAGTAATAATACTTAACTAGACCACAGACATGGGATTTGTGGAAATGTGTGTGTGCGACCGAATCTAACCCCGATCGTCATGGAGACGGAAACAAACAATTCTTGAACTCAACTCACTCATTGAGTTCTTACACTATAGCTATACCTATATAGCCCCTTACCTTCAACACACTGGAATCAACTTATTCCTTTGAGAGCTAAATAGAAATATATGTGGTAGATATTCGTGAGGAGAAAATGTCGTTCCAATTCGGTGAATGACCCGCACAATTTACCTTGTATGTATATTTCCACTCACCAATCTTTATACCTCGAAACGTTATACATACTCACACAGTCCGGATTACCCCTTGTGAGAAAAAAAGATTTCCTCGTCGATTTAGTGTAGAATTGAAGCTACTACCGTGGTGAAGTTACTTTGTTGCCAATAAACCAGAGTATAATAATAATATCCTTCCTTCTTATACTTCTGAGACGGGACAAAACCGGTGAAGTGGGCCTCAGAGTAAATGTTCCATACTTTGTCAAATTCATCTTCAAAAGTCTTACTGTGATTTTTTTACAAGATGTAACCTTCCTCGTGAATATCATGTGTTTTTTAAAGACAGTTTCCAATGGATATTAGTTTCCAATTTGTATTAAGATTCCATACAAATCAACGCTCGTATATGAGCCACCCTTTGACTCATCTACAGTCTTGCCATGAATACTAATAAGGAATTTCTTCTCATTTATTGTCTGGCACTTGCGTCTTGTGCCAGCTTCTCCTCATCTCTCCCTGCAGCAGATGAGTCCCTTATGTCACTTTCTGCCACGGAGCATTCCAAGGTTTGTCATTATATAGATGCTTTTTGTCTCTCACAAGGAGAAGCCTTTTCCTAAGATTTTGTAGGGAGAAAAATAATTTGAAGAGAAAATGCTATTATTAGAATTAATCTATTATTTATTTAATTTTTATACTACAATTAAGGTTATTTCTTCTTTTATTAAGAGAAGTTTTCATATACTTATAAACACAGTCATTTAATTTTTATGGTATTCATGTAGGTACGGAGTGGACGTCAAGTGTTTCCAGGTATGGAGAGTTTTTTAATTGTGAATTTAAAAAAAATACATTTTAAATCTGTTAATTTTAAAATCATGTCTTACTAGAAGACATGTTTTTAAAATTAACGGGGAATGAAAGAAAGTGAGTGAAAGTTGATGATATTACTACATAATAAGCCCCTTTACTAATGATATGATAATAATGGTATGAGGATTAAAATTATTACAAATTATTATTATATACTAGTACTTACTTAGTTTGAAATGTGTGCTCTATAGATATGAGTTGTAGATTTTAGTGTATACGTAGAAAGCAGCAGACAATCGTAGCAAAAAGTCTCGAGCTACCCATGAATTTCCCCTTTCTCCTAATGCATTATTTTTTATTACATTTTTACATTTAAATGATCAAGTCAGAACTCTCAAGCTTTAAAAAAAATGTTACATAATTTCCAAAATCCTAATACTAATATTATTATTTTAAAAAAGATAATCGTATTTTTTACTGTTTGAATAGCAAAGGAGTTTTCTTAATGGTAGCCTTATTTTGTTTAGTATGTTTCTAACAAGTAGGCCTGAGATATTTATGAGAATGGACGTATGAGTCGTGAGTGTGTTTTTGTTGGAGAGATTAAAAAAGCAGGAGGTCCCTGAACGCCTCCTCTCATGCTTAAAAGTATGTAAATAACGATAGCTGTAAAATTATGAGCAGTAGTAGGATTTTTCTGGAGAGTAGAAATTATTTCATTGGATTGTTCTTTTTAAATGTTTAGTTTTGTTGTTTCTCATTTGTACAAATATATATCTCTGTGACCCTGTGTTTTTCAATGTTTTGTCGTTGTAGTTTCTGTTATAAAAGACTTTTTTTGAACCATTTTTCTATATGGTTGTAACATGCTCCTTCCCAATAGCTCCATGGTTTGAAGTTTCTCACACACTTGTAAAAGACAGACTTTTTATATGTTTCTCAGTTGACGGATTGACATTTCTGTAGTAGAGAGTATCTGTTGTTTTTTTAGCACGAACATGACTATATAAAATACACTACCTCTTTTTACCCATTTCCTCCTTACTGGCTTTTTACTTTGACACTTATATTGTCCTTGGTGATGCTCTTGTAATTTGAGACCTTTACTACCGAGCGGCATGAGTAATCATAGAATTATTAGTACTTGGATTAGTTTGATATGTGCTTGCTTTTAAATTTATTTTAACACAAATGCATTTCCCTGCCACGTACTCATTACTTAATGAATGTTCTACGTACAAATCTCTGAATAATAAAATCATATATAACTATAAATACAATAATATTTGATTCAAAATTATATGGGAATAACAGTATTTGTCATTATTTGAGTTTAATTATTACAGCGCGATTAAAGTGTCCTTTAATTTTATTCAAGCAAAACAATTTTTTTCATAATTTTCAAAATTATCTTGTGGGTACAAAAAAAAAATACGAAAAAACATCATAGGATTTGAGATTTGTTGAAGAGTCGCACGTTCCAAAACACAGGTAAAAAATTAATTCAATGGTTGTGAATGTTTGCAAGCAAAACGACTCCGCTTATTGCTTCTTGTATAAGTAGAGGATTTGTGCTGGTCGTACATTTTATTTCTTGTAAGAGAGAAAAAAGTGTTTATTCCGCTTGAGCACGAGGGAGAGTTGAATGTCTGGGAGACAAGAGTTTGTGTGTATTGGAAAAGATAAAATAAGAACATGTCATTCTCTCATATATGATAATGCACTCAAGATGGACCCTTTTTCTAAGACTCCAAAACCACGTCGTAATATTAAGTGTTGAGAAAAAAGGAAATGTCATGGAACTTACATTCAGGGATTTATTTACACTTGAGTACAAAGCAAGGAACATTTCTATATAGATTCCATCTCCATGCATCCACTATCCCTATCCCCAGCCATATGTTCATGTATAGTTAGAGTATATATAAATATTTTGGACAACATTTTGTGTTTAGAGATTATGACAATGAATGCAGCCAAGCGTAACGATGCAAATGTCGAGAATCCAACGACTATAAATTTGGTTAATTCTTTCAAGTGGCTACATATGTTCGAGGGAGCCGGAATGTTCCTCTTATGTATGTACATAAAATTGAATGTATTTATAATCCATGCTGTATATAATGCAATGATATAAAAATATAAGACAATCAACGGCTTTCCTGTCGAGAGCTCAGTGATTTCAAAAGGCTGCACTTGCTGATAATATTTACATTACAAAGTTATAGCAATGATGAGGTCCATTTGAATCCCTGGAATTTCTTAGCTTCAAAATTTCCAAGAGTATTTCATTCCTTAGCAATTATTATTGATATTTGACATTTTCACCCCTTTCATTCCATTTTACAAATACTTGGGAATATCCTCTAATTTATAAAAGTTTTACCAATAAAAGTATCATGTATTTATGTATTAAGGCGAATCCTTATATTCCCTACATACTTAAATTGACCTTGTACACACGCATTACACTCCATTTAAATTATACTGTCTAAAATGATTATAAACCAGGATGACTTCCAGTTGGTCCAAATATTTCCAAATCTGCATTTAAACCACAAAAACAGCGGACGCTGCCTTGCCTTGGCAATGCGTATATATTTAGGCTCAAGAGTGCATCATCATGTCATAGATTTATGACTAAAGGCTTGTGTAATTTATTATATGTGGGAATATCGCATGTGGCCATTTGTTTAATTCCGTTGGTTACCCAACTTCCATGTTACACTATAATCCCCTCTCTCTCTCTCACTCTCTATCTCACTCTGCTCTGTGAATAAGGAACATCCTTAAAGTGGTTTCCCCCACTTGATTAAGCCTACAAAAACTCAATAGGAATTTAACAGGATTATTATTACTTCCCCTCCTCACTTGACCAACCAACATTACTACTGTCCCAATAGAATGATTATTAGTTCACTACCCATTGTACAACCACACTATGTACATACATACTTAACAGTAAATGTATACAAGAGAAAAAGTGCCCATGCTTTGAAACAGTCAGGCACGATTTAAACCCGGATTTTCCGGAAGGAAGGTCACAGTAATTGACATGGGACTTTTACATGTAAATTTGGAAAAATTATTTCTAGGGGGATGCTAAAATATACACGTTATAATTATTACAGCTATAGACAAGTACAACGGGGATTTTAACGTAATAATTAATTTCACATTATTTTCAAGCGAAAAGATACCATCTAAAGCCACTAAACTACGGTCCTTTTAAAAAAACTCCAATGACTACTAAAAATGACATTCAACTCCAGTTTCCATCTGTTCTGGTATAGTAATTTACCTACAAGATGGGTTCCATGGCTCAAGGATATAGGAATTTATAAGGGTAGCCTTACTGTAGGATATACATAACAAGTATATACATATGTGCAAATTCCACACGGCTGGTTGAACTTGTGAAAGTAAGCGAGGATGGTGGTTTATCCCTGATATAAATCAAACCCATGGAAACCTTCATGGTGTCAATTTTCTACGAGGTTCATCCCATTCTTTTTATAGTTTACATCTCACCCATCTGCTATCCTATAAAACTTGCAATGTTCCGCTTGGTTTTCAAAATGGAATTTCCATTGTTGGTTTTTCGGCTTAGCTCAAATAGTTTATAGTAGCTTGTCCCTTTAAAATACAAGCAATAAGAAGTTACACCTTAAATCCCTATATAGTTTGGGACGTTACAGAGGAAGTCTCAAAACTTAAAATTACTTTTTGGAAAAGTTTTGTAAAAATAATAATAATAAACCTTTTTCTGTAAGTACAATGGAAGGGAAGCTCATTGTAGGAGGAGGGATGAATAACAAGTTAAATTACTAAATAGGATTTCCCCCTTATTTGAAATTTTTACAGTAAAGTCCTTTGAATGATTTGAAATATTTATAGCTATTTAAATATCAATAAAATAGAATCAATAGTATGCAATGAGGCATGCTAAATAAAAATATTATTCACTAGAAATCAAGGACAGAGTAACTAACGGATTGTGTGCCATCTTGTCAAGGAATGACAAATCTCAATATGATTTTTTTTTACCATACCCGATCTCCTCCTCCAGTTCCTTTCTGTTAAGTGACAGACTCGTGCAATGCTTATTAAAATTTCATGTGGAGATTTTAATTATACGAATAAGGATTTTTAAAAATCATTCAAGCGTTTATTGAGATTATCTCGCAATATTTTCATTGCAATAAAGGACCGATGACAGGAATTATTAGTTAACCTAATACGGAGACTCTTTGTTCTGTTGCCAAAACTTCTGTTTTTGTTTAAAAAAAGATATTACAAAAACCTTTGCAAATATTTGATGAAATACTTTCATAGAATTTCCATCAAACAAATGTATTTGATTTGTTTTTATGAAATGAACCCCCTTGAAATGAACGTTTACAAACATGATGTCATTTTTACAGCCGTGTGTGTGTGGTAAAAATGGCAATTAATTCAATTATTTCAAATGTACAATAGAAATATAGGAATAATTTATGGTTTGCTCGCAATTATTCTATTTTGGAAAACGTTCCCAATCTTACATAATGGGCCTTTGTTTTAAATTTGCTCTTGTACTCTACATGACATATGTGCTAGCCCGCATATCTATTATAATAACAAGCTACTAAATTATCCTACGTGTATTAAATAACGCTTAATTACGGGATATTGTCGAGAATAAAAAGATTGTGGGGTGGAATTACATAGAGATTTTGTCAGATGATTTTATGCTAGTACATTCCTCTTAATTCCCACCTACGTACATTGTTACTATGGATTTTACATACACTTTTAAACATTCCTATGCTCTCGTATAGCACTGAAAAGGCAAGGGGATTCAGGTCTCTTCAAGTGGAGAGATACATACAAAAATCTTGAGAGAAAATCCTCCCCAATATGATGTGACATATCTAAAGTAAATTGCATGGGAAGAGGAAACAAGCAAGGAAATTTCAAGAGGACTAATTTGTTGAAGTTCTCTCAGAATTGTTTGTAAATCTTTGAATTGATTTGTAGAAAGAAGGTACATTTCTTTATACAGAGAAAAACTCCATCGTTGCAAATGCATGCTGTGTGCTTTTGTATTTTGCAGTAAGTGGAACGGCCTGGATTGTTTGGGCATTTGCTCATAGGACTTGTTGTGTATACTAAAAAAACAGCTCTTTCCAGCTTCTTCTTCTTCTTGTAGAAAATTCGGTATTGGTCTTGCTCATCCGCATCCCCCGGGTTGTAGCTTTTTTTTCTTGTTGTTGTGGGGAACAATGATAATTATTGTTCGAGCAATTTTTTTTCTGGATGCTTTGACTTTGTTTGCTTACGTATGTTATGTCAATGTTGTGCCCTTTTGTGTTATTGTATTTGTGTATGGACGAAGGTAGTGTATCTGGTAACTTTAAGGGAAAGGCATAGAGTTTTTCGCTCTGGGGCTATCCTAGCACGTTTAGGCAAAGAGGAGTGCGGAATGTGGATTCCTGTCAGGTGTTGTAGTCGGATGGATTCGGTCTTATGGACGGCTTTCAGGAGGAGATTCATGTACCTTTGGATCTGCCGAGCGTGTTGAATTATGTGGCTGGTCCCGCAGTAACCTCAGCTCTCTTCAATGGGAACTCTCCACTGGTAATAATCACAATTGGATCGGAGGACCTCCAACTGACAGCAGTGAAGAAGTTGAAGGTATTCTTATACACTCTCATCATAGACAAAAAAAGTTTTTTCTCCTGTCCAATATATATGTATGGTCCTTTTTGCCTTGTTAACAATGACTTGCATCATCATCTTTTTTTTATTATGCTCATCCACCCACAATATTCCCATGTCTGCTTTGAGATTGATAAACCTTGACTGGCCTGAGTACCTCTGGCAGTTTACATATGAATTTCTATATTCTTCCATGTTATTTTGCTAAAAGTGTACATACACACTGACGTGGGGAAAGTCATCTGGAGGGTTATTAGTAGTAGTTATTGTTGTGGCTACGTAGAAAATTATCCCCACCTAAATTTCCCTATATGGCAAAAGAGATAATAAATTTTAGCGTGTGCTCACATACAAATGATTTTTTTTACCTTTAATTTTCCAGGAGGCTACGTGGTCTTTGAAACCTCACAAATCCCTAATATTTCCGGAAGGTCATCCCAAAGTGCGGTTTTAGAAGGACCTATACACCCCTCAACTACTGCCTTAGGAGCCTGCCTCACATTCAAGTAATTTTTTTTAGGGGCAGAAATGAATATGATTTTTCCGTTCCTTTGGGCTTTATTCTAGTGTGTGGCTTGAAGGAGAAGAATAAAAATGCGGATTTTTTCTTGTCCTTCTGCCCTTGAGAGTATGAGTAACAATAATAATTATTGTTAGGAGAATAATAATAATTGTATTCTTTTGGTTGATAGTTACGCTGTAGCTGGATTGAGCCCAGAGAAAGTCCGTGTTCTGCTCCATCCCATTCCTAACGCTGTATTTGCTCTGGAAGGTCTAGCACTTAATCGTGAGACGGATCATGGAGCTGACGTTGTTTTGTGGGAAACCCGAGACTCTACCGATGGACAATGGAGAACTGCCGAGGTCGTGTATACGTGCCGCCATCCTCATCAAGTAAGTCCTTGGAGACGACAATGTCCGGAAACGATCAAGTTTTTGCTCTACTTTCCTTAATCAGAATTTAGCGTGTCACTGGCCAATGCAATCCTATATGTAAAATCTACATTGGAGAAAAAAACACATATTTGGTGAGAGGCACCCATTTTTCTAGTATAGTACGTGAGAATTTTTCCCTCTCTAAAAGCTCTCCATTTACCATACAATAGGGAAAAAGTATATGATAAAAAAGGTCCTTTCAAACTTGTCAAGCCAATAAAAAAAATTCCAATCTTAAAAAATGCACTTGAAAAAATTCCTTCAAATCTGCATCCAATGCAGTCTTATGGCTAGGCCCCATAATCTTATAGACACGGGTTCTTGGTCACCAAGTCAATTTTATGTAGTCAACTACAAAAAAAATGAAGGGTGCCACTGGATATTGCATTTTCGCAACTTTTTTCCCACCAGCTCCTTCAAATATCATGGATGATTTCATATGAAAAAAAATCTCCATCCATCCTTGTTAAGATGCTGGAAATGGGAGCCTGAGGAATTAAATATCATTCTTACTGTTGCTCAAAAGTGAGAATGACAACGTACAAAAGTTTTTTTTTACTATACTCCGTATAGAAGAAGCTAAAATAGCGTCTTTTATTATTATCGTTTACCTATATAGAAACATATATAAAGAAATATACATATTTTCATAGGATGACCATAGCATATTCACTCGTAGTAGTTGTGGAAGTATCTGGAAGGGAACATTAAAAGTGACTTGAAAACGGCATTTATTCCAAGTTAACTTTGACTTGATGAGAATTTATACTATTTTCATACCATGAAATTCTACGAGCGTTTGCATTAAAAAATCCTAGCACATTTTCTTACTACAGCTCTATGGATTTTGATAGGATACTACTGCCTATGAATATATTTCTTCTATATAAGAATTGTATAGGAGAATTGAAGGACTCAATGTGGAAATTTTTATTGGATACATTTCTCTTATGTCAAATATACATGTACATTTCCCATCCATCGCATTAGCTCTGTCAAAGCAGGACGGAGGAGCAGGAGGCAATTCAAAAAAGAGAGGCTCAATCATTTGCCAGGGGCATTTTAACCAAACTACTGGAATACATTTTTATTTCCTACATTTCCTTTACTCCTTAAAATCTCATATGAAATTGGATACTTTACCTTTTTTGCGGGAACAGTAACGTTTGTAGTTTGTAACGAAAATAGGAGGGGGATAAATATATGAGTGCAATGGTATAGAAAAAGCTTGGGTATTTATAGGAGAGGTCGGATTGCGTGAGGAGGAATAGTATAGTAGTATAGTCTTATACAGAGAGCAGAAATTCTACGTCTATTTTTTCAATGGACGCGCAAGAGTAAGTACTCATAATGGCAAGAAAGCAATCGTATTACATTGCTTTTAAAGGATTGTAAAATTTTAGATAGCTTATACACATGTACGTATAGAGAGATAGAGAAAGAGCGGATTTCTCCATGCATGTCCCCAAGTCCCTCCATTTATTTTCATGTCAACTTCCCCACACAACTTTCCCTCTACCTTTCTCTGCCCTCTCCTTGATGGACCTTTTTTCCCCTTGACTTCTACACCTTTTAACTTGATGTATACACAAAAGTTAGTGAGATTTCAATGGAGCCGCAATATTACTCTTGAAGCATCAATGAAAGTCTCTTGTGTCATTGAGAAAGATCATTTTTTCCCAGATAGAGCTCACTTTTTCAAGAGCTTGACAACATCGTCCGGACTGCGGGAGGAAAGAATGAACCTTATGTAAACTCTTAAACTTATAGACACATGAGACATGCAATGTTTCACTCATAAAAATAACATTGTGGCTCTTTATTTCTGAGCACGCTATATTATTTCCTTCATAATTAAGGCCAAATAATGTAGAGAGAGAGAGAGAGAGAATCATGTGTAAAATTCCCGGATTTTTATTTTGTATTTTCTAAAACACTATTTTTTTAACCTTATAAATTCTTAGGTCGAAATTCTGCGGTTGTTGGAGTAGGAAAAATACATATGAAATTTTCTGGATAATAATAATAATAAGTTACTTTCGTGTAATAGTCCTTATCAGGTGAAATTACCGCATTCCAGCTAAATTCTCAATTCATTTCATCTGCATTGCAATCATTACTCATGCCAAGATAAATATTAAATGCGACTTACGTGATTTTTTTTCATGAGAATATTTCAAATAATTACAGCTCCGCATTACATAGTAGGAAAATATATACTTCGACCAATAAAAATTATTCTAAGAACTTTTAAAGTGTTTTCTATAGAAAACACTCAATTTGTTGGTTTACAATATTAGAAATGAAAATATTTTTTCTTGATGAAGAAAAATCTGTGAATTTTACAGATTTATTTGGAAGGGATTCCACACGATGCTGGGCAACTGACTCGTCGTTACCGAGGATTTATAGCAATCGATAACGTTAATTTAAAATCTGCGGAAGGATGTCCCGGTCATTGTAATTTTGACGGAGGCTTCTGTGATTGGACGAATGAGCAAAGTGATGATTTCGATTGGAGTTTGGTAAGTCATCATAAAAATTACAAACGTGAAAGTATTAAATTTACATTTGAATTTACATTTTTTAAGATCAATCTCTATTAAATAAGAAAAAACATTTAGATGTCATTTTAAAAGAGAATTTAATTTTCAGAGTAAACGTTTTCTTTATTAAATATTCTCTTTGACAATTGTTCCTATATATAGGGCCGAGGGAGTCAAAATCCTGCGACAGGTCCGATTATGGACCGTGCAAGCTACACGCATGGAGGTAGTAGTGGAGGCTATGCTTACATCGATTCATCTTTCCCCAGAAAGACTGCGGATAAAGCTCGACTCTCATCCAGAGAATTCTCCCGTACAGGTAAAATATTCATGTTCTTTTATAATACAAAGTCATATACATTTATGCATCCATGAAATAACATATTGGAAGTAAATGGGGGAAGAAAGTACAGAAGCTTCAGAGTAAAATCTCATCTAGGCCTCCTCCATTACCCTTTATTAATGATTACAAAGTAATTATTTCTCTATCACTTACCTAAAATTGGGCCTCTAAATTAATTTTCAAAGGTTTTATACTCTTAATAGGCCACACGAACACAACATTTATTTTTACTCCTATATTATTCCATACACTAACTTTATACAGAGGATGCATTTCATAGGAGGAAGGAATAGAGGAAGCTCATAATTTAGAGTTTTATAGTAGCACAAATTCCTATATATTTACATAATATATGTACATACATATATTTACACACTTCCATATTCTGTATTTTTTGTCAAACTCAACCAAATCTAAAGGAACATTAGTTTGGAATAAATAATTAAGTTGAATTCGCAGAAGAGACTGAGGGAGCATGGGAAATAATTATAAATACATTAGCCCTTTGTAAACACGTACATAAATTCTAACATAAACAGTTTTGAACTCAGGCTGCACGCAAAATATACATACACAGAGAGTAAGTAGTACATATTATAAAGGTAGACATGAAAGGAAGTTTGGAGAACAAAAGGTGCAAAAAACATATTTAACATGCTTATGCACTTTTAAAGGTGTGTATGTATCTACGTGTCTAGGTACATGTGTATGTAGTCATAGGATAAATCGATGAAGGTGGTAATTATTACGGCATAGAAAATTCAGCCCACACTCAATGTCCCTATAAATAAGTCATAGACCCCAAACGTTTCAATGGACTTAGCAGCCCATGCATTACAACTTGCTTAAGAATATTCAATACATCTCCACAACTGCTTTTCTAAGGTACGGTCAATCCTCCTCCTATACTCTAATTATATGACACTCCAGACACTCCTCACCGCATAGCGTTTTGACCTATATTTTCTTATATTGAAAAAAAAGGGAAAAAACAGGAAACTTGCTAATTTATTTTCCATGTTTATTCGAAGAATGTTTATTCGAAGACCGAAGAGAATAATCCGTATTAAGAAAGGACTAGGGAGAATAATCACGGGGTTTTGTCACCAAACAAATGACATTCATCCCACATAGGAAAATCGTGGCAATCTCCCAAGAAAATTAATCACTTCTATGTATGCAAATGATACAGGGCGAAAAGGCTTATTCACAGCTTGTGTATAGGAAATTTTATTAGTGGAATAATTATTAAATATTTATATATTTATATAACCTTTTTATGTGTCTCCATGATGAATGGTAACACACCACGGTTGGTCACTTCACCACCAATTCATAAAACTGCCAAATACCAACAATATAAAGCTAAAGTTCAACGAAATATTTTCACAGTCCAACTGTCCAAATTGGCATACAAATCCCCTGTACTTTTAGATTTATGTATTCCTTTTTACACAATAAACAAACAAATACTTGAAACCACTCATCCTTTTTCCTCTCCATCAATAAATTTTGCATAAAGCAAAACAAAGCTTGCCTTGGTGGGTTTATTTTTTTTCCAAGCTATTTTTACATGTATCAAAATCAGCTAGAAATAATTAATACTCGAAATAAGATTAAAAATCAAAGTTTATTCACCCTCAAGAACCCAAACAGCCATAAGAAAATCATTATGAAAATCCTACTAAAACAAATAACAAAATTCTACTAATGCGTACAAGCAAAGGAAAAGTTCCTGAGTCGTAAAGGAACATTTTGTCAACAAAGTTAAGGAAAGGTTTAGTTTTGTCAATTCCTACAAACTTTTCTCCTTCCGTTTACTCATGTAAATTCCACCCTCCAGAGAAGCCCAAATCATTAAGGTGATATTTGTAATTTAGCAAGTTTCAGGAAAAACTTTTCATCTCCCTTCTTATACCTATGAGTGTACCTCATTTACATAACTAAAAGCACCAGATGAATTGGATTCTTCAAAGGAATCATCATCTACTTCAATAATTATAATGTCTCCTTTATGTTTCTACGCATATGCTATATTCTTCCCAAAAAACCTCACCTTTCCCTTTCTATCTTAGAAATTTCTCAAGAGGAAGAAAATACATATAAATTGCTATGCAAAAAACCCAAGTTCAAACAAGAGCTCCTCAAATTACACCAACATTAATTCCAGTTGGGGGAAGCTTTAGAAAAGCAGGGATGACTCAGGTCATCCCCACTTTGAGGAGGTCAGGACTCAGGACAAATTTCAATGATTAAAATCTTATAGCTCATATTGGTCAAATGAAACTGAAAGTCCAAGGAGGGATGGTTTTTCATTTGGATAAATAATAACACTAAAGCACGTCAACCCAATCATTTCTTTTTGAAACAGAAAGGAAAAGAAAGAAGAAAAATAAGAAAAAATTTACAATAAAAGGACATTGAATGGAAATTTGAGTTGCCACGAGACTAACATTTATCATAGGGACGTCGTATTAAAATGCATCTGTACATGCGTAAAATTTCAATGTATATCTTATGCTTATTGGAATAGATGCATTTGCGCTGTTACTTTCATGATTGTATGCAAGCGAGAGAATTAATATTGTTTCATAGTACTAAAGGGGGGAAAATAGAAAGAGCATAAATCAATGGAAAAAAAACTTTTCCCTCTTTTGTATAGAGAGCATATATCCATTATTATAGGGAGTATTTTTTGAAATTATTTAGCTGTCTCTTGGCTTTAACAGTCGTAGAAGCAGTAGTAGTAGTAGTAGCTAGTGTAAGGAGCAAAGGGGTGAAAGATTTGTTTTCTACATGAAAACATGAAAAACTACTGCTGTCACAAACCAATGATTAAATACCCTTCTTTTTTCATAATGTGATGCATCCTCTCTTCCTCACTATAGTAGCAAAAATACGAGTCTACAGCTCAATTGGAATTAATATTGACAAATGGACCATGGCACGTGCTTTTTGAGACTTGCACTTGTATTTGTTTTATATATAAGTTGAGAATAAAAGGGAAGACAAGGTAAGAGATCCCTTTTGTTCTTTGATGTTCCGTCGTGAGGAATGAAAGGATAGGAATCCAGAAAATGTTATGGAAGCAGTGACAATCGCAATAAAAACAAGACAAAATTGGGGGGAAGACGCACACGTACCTACATTTCTCTAAAGTATAGCTTTTTAGCTTATAGGAGCCGTGGTAATCTCAAGTGGAAGAGTGACAGTTGATGATATAAATAGATAGATGCTACAAGAAGATAACTTTAAGAGAAACGTCCACTTTCTTTTGGATACATCTCTCCCAGACCCTCCATCCGTAGAGACATATATGACAGTAAGATTATTAAGTTTGTGACAAATAATTGATCGACAGGGCGTTGAACCATTGATTTTTGCTCTGCTTTTCCTATTTCCGCACCAGATCAATACTCTCCTTGAAAACTATGCACGTAGGAAGGCTTTTTAAAATATCAAATGCCATCATTATCATTGTATATGAAGTTTGTATGGAATTGTGCAGGGGCAATATACATATATCTATAGATAGCATATATAATATACATAATATTATATTCAGAAAAATAGTTGGAAGTAGCAACACGGAATATTTGTGTGTAGATTTTTCTCTTTTCTCTTTAAGACTACATATTGTGAGTCTCATATGGTAAAATGTCTACAACAGGAAGAGTAACAAAATGTATGTATTAAATAGACAATGGCTGGTGTTCTTCTTCCTTTTACCCTCTCTTGTATTATTGTACTTGTAATACATAGAGGAGACTTATGTACACATAATTAAGGGTATACCACACTTGTTAGTGGGAATAAAGGGTAAATTATAGGTTTAGAATTCCATGTATGTATTTAGCTCGGTGTAGTTGTGAGAAATACAATGTAGCTTACTTTCAAAGTGATTTGTATGCAATTGGCTCAATACTCTATGTATTCAAAGATATTGCTAGTATTTATCTCTGAAATTCCGGGTATTGTGTGGTTTTGCCAATGCAATTGTGCATAGCAATAGCATTTGTAAGATTCTATAGGGTAATGTCACGTGCAGTCTCAAACCAAGTCATTAGAGGTTATTGTTCATTCATATTGAAGTTTTAGGAATTACTTTTTTTTGACGTCACCGCCTCCTCCTTCTTGGCTTTTACTTACTGGATTTTCCTTTCCACTGCATATTCTTTTGTGGATGGAGTTGTGTGTAGTGCTTAAAGTTTTAAGGGAACAAGCCAAGTGTGTTGGAGAGGATGTCTATCCGAATTGTATATGACTCTGTGTAAGAAAAGTTTGTATGAGAACTTTTGAGGAATGTTATAGTATAGACGATGGGGATGTTTAGTGCATTCTTCTACATATGGATGAGTGTAGGTTTATTATATGAGTTATAGAAAGCATTGCATTCATGCACTTGTGCTTTTGAGGCATACAGACAGTGCAATTTTATCCTGTTTAAGAGTATTGATTTCAAAGGCGCTAGAGTATAAAAAGGAAGGAGTCTTTTGAGGGTTGACTTCCCTATACAATAAAATATATGGCTGTTTATACATGGAAGGGAACTATGGAGAATGAGATTTGATTTTTCAAATGAATTGTATGTGCAAGACATTTTTATAATGATCCCCTTGAAGGGTGTTTGGATTAAAAATGTGTGGATATTTGTAAAAACTGGGGGAAAATACACTCCAGTTCCGGGTATTATTATGAGGGATTGAAAAAGTAGCATTAATAATAAATGTTTTTCTAGGATCTGGACCACTCTGCATGAGATTCTGGACTCATATGTTTGGAAATGGGGTAGGGGTGTTGAGAGTTGTAATACATGACAAAGAAGCTAATGAAGATCGGGTGGTTTGGTCATTGGCGGGTGAAGCTGGGAATGCATGGTATCAAGGTCAAGTGCCCATCTCCTCCACAACATCCTTTAAAGTGAGTCATTTACCATTTTCATCCTACTATGTGTGTAATTATGAGTAAAGGGCTCTCAGCTCAAAGTTAATAGTCCACCCAGCTGGAAATAAAAAGATAGAATTATTAGAGTTTCAAAAAATTGAAAAAAACCGTTCTCAATTTTTAAATCGGAAATCATTCCTGGTAGAATTAGTATGGAGTTGCTCATAATACTTGTTAAATGTGGATTATTTTCAAATTGGCCGAAAATTCTATGTAGGTAATACACTGAGCTTGTTGAAAACGCCGGATACTTTTAGACTGGGGGAAATAAATCCCTAGATTTATTATCAACTGCATAGAATAAAGAATGTTTCGAAATTGTATGACCTTGGCATGATAACATTAATTTAAAGGGAATGTAACACCGAATTTCATTTCAGATCGTGTTTGAAGGGGAAATTGGGAAGAATAACTTGGGTGACATTGCCATTGATGATATATCGTTTGCCCCAGGGGCATGTCCAAGTAATACATCTTTAATTTACAAAATTCACTTGTTACTTCATTACTGAAATTCTAGCTTATTTCCTCCTTAGTTCTCGCTCTTTCTCTCTCTCTATAAATTTTTCAAACGAGAGTTTTGTTTGAAAAATGTTTTGAAATAATTACAAAAAAAATATTTCCTACAATAAAAGAACTATGGTCATAAACGACCCGTGGAATTTGTTTTGACCATTGCATTATTGGATTCACCTGAGAATTTGAACGATGAGTTTGGGATAACTCGTTAATAAAGTCATGAAAGGAAATCAAATTATTATACCATTTGTTCAGGTGCTCCACAAACGGCAGCGGGCACTTCCGGTGATTGTACATTCGAAATTGATGAATGTGGATGGACAAATGTTGGCTCAGCCTCACGCACCGATGAAATGGACTGGGAACGTCGACTTGGACAAAATGCAAAAACTCCTATTTCAGACCACACATTGGGATCTCCAGCAGGTTCTCTTCATTTTAATTAAATTCATTTGTCTACATTTACCTCCTGCACGCATCCAAATTTCTTACCCTTTTTCCTACCACCTCACCAATAATAATAATAATTCACACACTACCCACAAACATTTATTTCCTAAAAATAATGAAATACAATACAACTCCTTATAATCCATTAGTCTACGGGAAAAATAAATAAACTTGAATTACTCTAAACTTTACACTCATACTCCATACAAACTACAGGTAATTTCATGACATTGGGGGGAATCGGTGTTCAACGTGCTGGAGATCGAGCTTGGTTAGTATCTCAGACTCTCAAAGGCTCAACGAGACCACGGTGTTTATCCTTCTGGTAAGCCACAAGCTGTTTCAATTTTCATTAGCTAATTACAATCAGCCAGGTTTAGGTTGACGTTTCCAACTCCAAGGGGCAAAGTCAAAATCACGCTCACTCATTCCCATTCCCGCAATCATTAATTCCGCTAATTACATTCTTGCGCTCTGCTCCAAAAAGCCACGAATATTCTACATGTATTCAAAGTTATGTCAAGTCAATCCATGTAGGCCATATGAGAATTGAATATACATACTATAGTATGGGGAGTCCTACGTACAGATAGAGATTTAATTGGAAGTGAATTTTTACCTTCAGAATATGTACATACTTATTAAAGAACATTCACACTCAACTTTGCGTATGTGGGTAATAAGGAAAGCAGATGAGAAAGTTATAGAGTGATGAAGAAGGTGGAGAGAAAGAGTTTAATCAATAGTAGGTTCATTTTTATTAAATGACAGAGTCCCTACCATCAGTTCAGTTCTGGACTGATTTTACGCACGTACATATAGAATCGCATGTAAAGGCGGATATGGAATATCATGAGAAGAAAGGAATCCCCCTCAATTCTTCCACTCCGTCATTGTTATAGCCCCGCGTATATATTTGACACGTTTTGTGTATATACGCACAACCTTTTTACTTAGTAATGTTAATGGTGGATGTAGTAGTCTAGTCATTTCTATTAGAGAGAGGCCCAACATAAAATGTATAGCTAACAAGAATGTTATTCCTACTCAGAATCATTAGTGTAATATAGGAGTGTAACTATGCATGTGACTCTGTGTGTGTACACAGTTAAAGGTCCATATATGTAAAAAGACAAAGGCCGTTGAAGCTTGTAAAGAGTAGATATCGGAAGTTTCTCTCAATGATTGATTACCTCAGAGGAGGATTTTATCATGAAAGATCTTAGGGGTATATTTTGTCTCTCGTTGGAAATCGATGAGATGATGCTTAGTTCCGCTTGTTCATTCTACCATGTAGGTACTACATGCATGAGCCTTTCATTGACACCAGTGGACCAAGTTTGGGTGGCTTGAAGATTTATACAAGACCAGCAGCAAATAATGACTTAAATCCTGGCCAGCAAAAACTGACAGGAGTCTGGCGCCTTTACAACCAACAAGCTCCTGTATGGAAGTATGCTCAGGCAATGATCATGGAGTCAGAACAGTTTCAAGTAAATCATTTATTTTCTACCTAATTCAACAATCTTACCAATTTATCCTCTTCGCTCGTTCTCCATCCCTCTCTCTCTCTCTCTCTCTCTCGATTGTGATGAGATTGAGACTGAAATTTAATTCATGACTTCAGCTTCACTCTTACCCATAGTCCCTACATATATGGTGGAAATGATGGACGGATAGGAAGTCAAGGGTGACTTTATTTTCATTGCTCTATTAATTGATCTTCCTTATCTCTCATTTCATTCGGAGCCATTGTCTTTATGTATACTTCTTTAACTACCCATTCATTTACTATACTTGAATTGGAGCAATTTTCGATTTGGAGTCTGTCTTCTCTGGGAAAATTATTTGAAAAAATTCTTTTCCCTTCTATCTGAGATTATTAGGAGCACTTTGAGATTATTATTAGTTTTAGACTTGAAAACTTTACAATAATTTCACGAGTATTAAGCATGGGATTGGATATTATTTTTCAAATGATTTTTTTTTAATTACTTTAGTGCATTTGTTTCCTCAGGTGGTTTTTGAAGGGGTTCATGGGTCCAGCCGAGCGAATGGATTCATGGCAATTGATGACATTGCTTTCTTTGAAGGAGACTGTGAAAGTAAGTCGTAGCTCAATCATGTAAATACATATATTTAAGTGTACATACGTAAATAAAAAATCTCACCAAACTATATTTATCTTTCTCTTATACTATGCCCAACAAATCCAGAGAAATGAAGAGTGAAGTATAAAATGAAAAATGTGTCGTGCCTGTAACGTTTGTAGATTTTATAAATACTTCCCAGCACCAGTACAATTATTGGTGCTGCGAAGCCTGAGATAAAGATCTTTTTAGGTAGCATTTTTATAGACTTCGTTCCAGTTCCAGCTACATATTTCCCCGTGGAATGACAATAATCCCAACATTTGAACTAGGTTAGGGGTACATTCCAATAAAATATGGGGTGACACACAAAAAAAGCATCAAATCTATATTTTTGACGCAGTGGTAAAAACATAAATTGTCTACCTGTTGACAATAAATAATGAAAAATCCCCGCTTGTGTCTCTGTGACCATGTTTTCTCATATGTACAAAAGTATTGATTAAAAAAAGTGTTTAAATGTGGGATTTCCTTCCATTTCTACTTGACAGCCATGCCAACGAGCGCCTATGTAAGTGAAGGTGAATGCTCGTTTGAGAAGGATATGTGTAATTGGAAGAACACGTCGTCAGATGCAGTCTATCGCTGGCAACTTGCAACCATCACCCGGCGACCTGCAAATCTTCCTGACAAAACCTTCGGAGCTCCAGGTAATAATAATGTTCATGAAAATATTTTTCAAGTTTTTTTTCTCTGTCACTAGCACAGCGCGCGTATAGTTTTATCACCGGAGGGAATAAAATTCGTCCGACTGTAGAGTTATACTTGTAATTTGTAAATGTCATTTTCGTATCAATAGTTGTGAGAGATTCTCAGCTTTTTATCATATCCTTTAGTTATTTGAAATTGCAATGGAACTAAAAGATATCTGTTTGATATACATTCGCCGGGATTATTTGCATCTCAATTTCCCACGCAGTCTTTCAAATCAATATTTTCTTATCCTAAGGGTCAGAACTCACTAAAACATATATAATGGGAAATAGTTTGGAAATAAAATGTGACTATACCTACCTTGGGCTCAATATAATGTCACATATATGATGTTACTATATGTGTAGTGCGTGCATTTACTGCATTTAACTTACTCCTTATGTAAATACACATATGATATTGGCTATGTATACAAATATTAAGCTAAAAGTTCCCTTTGTTTTCAGTTGGCTATGCATATTTTGATATCTTCAGTCAAAATACGGTGGGAAGTCCTGTGAAGCTTATTTCTCCAACTGTAACCTCATCCGCAGAGAAAGTTTGTTTCTCCTTCTGGTAAGGAAGCACATATTGTTATTTCAACTTCCATTCATATAATCTGACATAGTCAACCAATGGATTCTCCAGTCATGACTTACAATTTGCTCGGTTGTAATTTACATAATAGAAATGTATATTATACATAATAGAATAGAAGACTTGAAAGTTTTGAGGGAAATTCTCAATTTGATGCTCCTTGTTAAAGCATTATGGGATATAGAAATTTAGTCCTAGTTTTATTCACCTCATGTTAATTCCAACAAGGTCTTTTTTCGGAGGACCTTCCTTCTTATAAATTCCTCTCCCAAAGATTGGTTCAGACAGGCTGAAACTTAAAATTGTCTATTTATGTGCAGATGTATGGATTTTTGGTAGAGAGAGGGGGATGTAAAGGCGAGAAGTTGAGGCGTTATAGGCAAGGGCATGATAATAGAGACTCAAATCATTTAGTTGAGCGAACTCTGAGCTCTGAAGCTCTTTAAGAGGCAAGGAGATTTTGCATAAAGTTTTCTGACTCAGTCACTTGGAACTCCAAGAGACGACTTATTGGTTGTAGAAGTTAGAGCTCTAGTGTTTCTCATGTAGAGACCTACGTATAGACATATAGTATAGGAAGGTATAGAGATGGGAGGATGCATATGAAAAGAATAAATATGAAAATGTGACATAATTTCTGTCCACTCGGTTGGTTACAGGTACTCGGCTTTTGGCGCTGGTGACTCGACACAACTTCGCGTGTTGGTTCAGGAAGTAAGAACCTCTTCAGATCCGGACTCATCGGCGGATGAAGGTGAAACGACGCAGGTAAGTTGTCGTTGATGTTGTTGGCTATATGGCGTATGTATGTATCGTCGGCGAAAGTCCAAAAGGAGCTATATGCACAACTCGCTTATACATGGTAGTACATGCTAATTCCCGTTTAA
>JAQFXU010000264.1:0-65668 GCA_034693705.1 Spatulosminthurus flaviceps | reverse complement strand
TGTGGGCATTCAGAAAACTGAGAAACCCCTTGCCCTTTGCTAGGAAGTTTGCACCATTTCTCATATTCATATTTCTGCAATTCATTTCTGATTAATTTGCTTTTTTTTAACTTTTTTTCTTTTTGGTTGTCTATGTTGGCTTTCAAATGCGCTGGGGAAGGAAAATACTTTACACACTTTTGGTTACTTTTGCGTCTACGTTTATGCTTTTATCTTCACCTAGATTTGGTAATGGGAAATAATTTATTGCAGTGTTATTTATGTTGTACGTTGTACACATGAAGTTATTACTATTGGAAATTAAATGTTTTAATACTTGCAATATTTTAAAAATTGAGCTTTATTTTAGTGTTGGAAACATTATATGGTTGCACCAGATTGAACTGATATTCGTAAATCAATTTAATTGGTATACTAACTTGGTGTACTTCAAATATTATACTACATATTAATATGATATACATAATAATTTTTGGTCAGCTAAATTCTTGTTTCACACATATGTTTTTGCATATAAACAATAAGCTACAAGCAAATCCGGGTGTTTTAATTAAATATTAACAGATGCTGTTATCATGCTGTTATCAGCATGTTATCATGCTGTAGTGTTGCGCAAAATCTTACTTATGTACCTAATTTCTCAAATGCGATTAAATCGAGTTTTGTGCTACAATAATATCATTTATAATAATAACGGAGCCATTTATTTTAAAACTATACCAATTTATCAAAAGGGTAAAATTGAATGATAAAGCTATCTTTTGAATTATTAGGTTTTTTGCCCAAGAGGAATTATCTTCGTATGAGATTATGCCGGAGGAATTATCCTTGTTCAAAGATCGAACGATAAGTTATTGCTTGCAAGGTAGCGCTAGCTTTGCTTTGTGATATAAAGAATTTACAACAGTCGTCGTTACCACTTCAAGTACATGAAACATAGTTTTCCCGCTTTTTCACAACATATTTTAACGCGAACAAAACTTTTAGCGAAGTTCATGATGATGAACTCGACATTGACATTGACAGAAATTCAGGAATTAATTTTAAATGAAGTTAACCGGGAGGTTAGGACTAGGACTTAACCATGATTTAAAGCGGGATGATAGAATTCAAAAGTAGCCAAATATATGATAGGGATGATGAATGTATTTCACCGGGAGGTTTGAATTGCACTGGGATTTTTGATTTAATTTTAAATTTTAAACGCGTTAAACTTTAAACTAAACGCTCTTTGGCCCTTTACTAAACAAGTACTAAATAGTAGTAAAAACTAAAAAAGTAAACGCTACCTCAGATGAGGTGATTGAATTCAAAAGTACAAACGTATCTAGTGACATTTGGTGGAAGTGAATGGGCATTTAGATTTTCGATTAAAGGGGATTTTTTTGTATTAAAGCTACTTAAAGATTTTAAAGAGCATGGTTTGGCTCTAAGAGTAGTCAAATAATACTTTTAAAAACAACAGTACATTTTATGAGCAGTGAAATGTCAGGAGAACCTCAGATACCTCAACGGTTGCAACCGTTATCCTGGATTGTTGGAACTTGGGAAAGCATTGCTGGAGAGGGTGAATTCCCAACCATACAACCTTTTCATTATAAAGAATTGTTGGAATTTAAACTCGTTGGAGCACAACCACTACTGAGATACACGGCTTCCTCAAGTAATCCTGTCACAGGCAGTCCCATGCACCAGGAAAGTGGATTTCTTCGACTTCGTGGAGAGCACGATCTGTCTTTCCTGGTAGCCCACAATTTTGGTAAGCATATCAAAACAGTATGGAAAACCTGATGTCTGAATGTTATGGGAACCTTAGCGTTTTTTTCTTCCCAGGATTGACCACATTGGAAGAAGGGATTGTTGAAAACAATAGGATAACTCTGAGGACAACTTCCGAAAACATTGCAAGAATGATTCCTGACCCAGCAAAATCTGTGAATGGTCCCAAGGTCACTGAGGTACGAACAAATGGAGTCTTGTTGACGCTTTATCAAGAGCTGTCCTAGTAAAATCAATTCATATTTTCTATATGCGCTGCCGTTAGAAATGATTCCCGCAAAATGCCATGCGACGGGGACATCTTCTAAAGTAAAACAGTCCTCGTGGAAATTCTGGCAGAACAACAGCGACTTTGTATTCATTTCTACAATTTGCATACAAATTTGCTCTAAAATATAATTATGTAACAAATGTTGGGACAACCCCTAGGATTTGTACATCTAAACATTGTGCAAAATGTTTGCCCACAATTTGTACAATTTTTTTTCGCAGGCGAGAGGAATCCTGCAACAATTATACTTCAGGAATGTGATAATCGAATGAAGGGAACTCTTAGGGGAGGGAGTAACGGGGATAGTTGCGTGAATTATTTGTTGAGCTTGCTATAGAAATGGAACTCTCCACTGCACTGTAAAAAGTGAACACTATCCACTATCCCTCTAGGTCGGTAGGATTTGTGTTGCAGGATTACCAGGCAAAACCCACGGGGTTTAATGTAAACTAAAGTTATAGAATTCCGATGCGATGGAATAAATTTGACTGACATTGATGTTGCATTAGTTTCACAGGAAATTCGGCGCAAGCTGGATTTCCAACATTTTCGTCACTGAACGTTGTTGTCATCTAAGTACTATAATTCATTTATGGTATTATGTATCTACCGGATATCCTGTAAAAAGCATATCGTTTGACAAACTGCTAGCCCTAGCATTATATCATGTAAGGTAAACGCTCACATTATATATGTTATTCGACTAAAGGCGGCCCCCGGCTTAAATATCCTTGGTCACTTTTTACAGTACAGCGTGAGTTGACATTTGACATCGCGTGGATTGATTGTCCTTTAATTCTAACCTAACCACATAAAATCTTTTCTTGTTTTGTATTTCAGTTAAAAAGAAGGTTTATCTTCGACATCGAAAGTGCGCAATTAATTCAAGAGGTGCTGATGGCAACTGAAAAAACTTCCGAGCTTACTCTTCATTTGCGTGCAGCATATTCTCGAAGTAAAAATTAATGAAGTTAGATTTAACCATAGTTCTGCATATACATTCAGAATAGTTTAAGTGCCTTCTTCTTTTTAAACTCGTATAATGATCTCTGGTGTGAAACACGCTTTGGTGCGTTCATAACTTAACATATCTACTTGAAGTTTATTTGAGGAACTAGGCGTCTTTAGCGACAGTGTAATAATAAGGGAAATACGGTTCCGAATCCAAAGATGTGCTTCAAGGCATGTTTATGTACAACAAGAAAGTAAGCCATCGGCAATTATTGCCGATGGAACCCTGATGAGAATAGAAATAGTGTAACTCCTGTAAATTATTATAATATGTATATATATAAGTTCTACTAAAAGTAAATATTTGTTTCAAGATGAATAAAATATTATTGTACGTTGTACACTTTGGTCCAGTTTTGTTCTCTTGTTTTCAAGGCGAAAACCCACCAAGTTTCCATTTGGCAGATTTGGCTTGCTCAAATTGTTTGTGAATCAGTCGCTAGAGAAGTTAAGTTACTAGACATTTCGTATGATTTTAAGTATGCTATCTTTTAGAAGTTAGAATACGCGATGGAAAAACGAAATAATTTCCTATTGTGTCATTTGATATGAAGTAAAGTGAAGCAGACATTCTATCAAATTTTGTTTAAGTAACCAGGAAAGCAGGATGTTAAAAAGCATACCATATGTAACTCAACTGTTGAGTCTCAACAGGAATCCAACTGTACAGGAGTAGGGTTCTGGGTTCTGGGGATGCTCACTGGCAAGAAATGAGTAGTGCCAGTGCCAGTATTGTGCTTGAAATGACTGCACTGGAACACCCCTGCCAGAAAAAAGACATTCTGATTGCCGCTGGCTTACATACCAAGGCAAGGGGTGCAAGGTAAAAATTGTATTTTGTCCAAAAAGTTATGGGCATTCTTTTAAAGTTACCGAAAATTTTGCCACTTTCATTATAAGACCTCCAAATCCCTTGCAAACATCCTTTAGGAATTTTGATCTGCTATAACTTTTGCTGCTCCGAACTCCGAACACACATTAATTTTAGCTTTCAGAATTGTTACTACATAAATTTTTACTCCTCCAAGAACCAAAGTCATAGAGCCACTAAAATGCCTCGAAATCGAGTATATTCAGGGGGAGGGGTCAGAAAATTTTAAAACTAAAAATTATTTGTTCTACCCAGAATTTTTGCACCCCTATTGCATAATTCCCCTATAACTCTGGTCCTCGGAAGAGTAAAAATTTGTTGTTCAGAGTTATAGGGGAATGAGTATGAGCTGCTGGGGCACAAAAATTCTGGGTAGAACAAATAATTTTTAGTTTTAAAATTTTCTGACCCCTCCCCCTGAATAACCCCGTTAACAACATATACGTTTGTTGATTGTTTAAACCTACCCAAGGAATTACATAAAAACTTCATTAGCCAAGCAAGTAGTAGGATATTGTGAATTATGTATTCTATTAGCGAAAATTAATGGCGGAAGTGTTTCTGCTACGAATTCCTCTTTATTTAATGCGATTTTAAAGAAGCCACTAGTTAGCATTAGCATTAGTAATTATAATATCCACTGAACCTGAATCGTTACCGACTGATTTATACACTTGTAGATAAACTACTAAAAAAGTAAACAGTAGGAAAATAATAATTTAATGATTAACTTAACTTTATATCACTTCGGAAGGGTAACAATAACTACTGTCATTGCTGCGTACTGCGCATCTTGTTACTTCTCAGGGGTCCGTTATTCCATTGAATTGCTAAGTTTGCACAATAACGAAGGGATATTCGAATTTAAATGAAGCACAGAGACAAGGTGGATCGATGAAATTTTCATGCCACTAATTACAAATCTCACGTGGTAGCTAAACGAAACACTAATCATTGTGTCAATACTTAAAAACTCTCAAGCCTGCACCCGAAGGGAAATTTAAGAATACCGATTTTACGAACTGTTAACATCGCATCACTGACCGGGCACACAATATTCATTGTTGGTGCCACAAAATGCAATCTTTTCATCCGTGAATATAAATAAATACTTACTTCTCCAAATTGTATACTAGGGTGAAACAGCAAAAATAAGACCTCTGGCTCTTATCATTTATATGCTAGTCTATATTTATATACCGATCAGAGGCATTTTCTTGGATGAAGGTATTGCTTCCAGTCTGAGTCTGTAGGTTTGTAAGCGGTGATGTCCTAGAGGTGCCAGGGGATGTAACGCTATCATGAGTAATCACAGAACTAGCTTGTCCAGCTTCAATAGAGAACGCTGAACTGTCAAAAAAGGTTGGGCAATAGTTATGATCTCCTAAATTCAGAAAGTCTCCAAGACTGCTTTGTAGCAACAAAGATTCTCCATCCTTCTCTTTTTTGTATTCCTCCCACGCAAGTTTTCTTTCTTCCTCGGTAAGCTTTTCGTCGATCTGGTTTTCCAACAGAGAGTCGTGCTCGAAATAATTGTGAATCAGGTTTACATACTTATCCGATGACACAAAATCAGCCAATAATTTGTCTTTGGGTACACAAGGTATTCGGCCCTGGTTGTTATCAGTTCCTTCTGGGACAGGATCATACATTTTTACAAGCTCTTCTACAGTATAATGCCTTTCAATTTGCATTTCGTCGACCACTCGCCCAGAGAGCGAGAGTTTGACCACTTGTCGATTGTAAACTTTTTCCTCCATGGTTCCTTTAGCAAGCAAGCGGTAGATATAACACGGCTTTTTCTGTCCAAATCGAAACACACGAAAAATGGCTTGTACATCGTTTGAAGGGTTGAAGGACGCGTCAAATATTACAACTCGATTTGCTCCCACAAGATTAATCCCTACACCTCCTGCTTTGGTGGATACCAAAAAAACATGGGATCTACAGTAAGTACACAAAAACTAATTATTATACCAGGTCTGAAAAAATTGTCTCATAAATCCATCCAAAGCAACAGAAAAGAGTTAAGAAAGCTACCCTGAATTAGAGGAGTTGAATTCTTCACAAAACTTTTGTCTATCCTCGCTCCTAACAGATCCATCGATACGGAAATATTCTTTTCCTTTCCTCCACCGAGTAAATACTTGTCTGGTATTCTCATGTTTTTCTTTTGCAGCGCAGCTTTCTTTGTCCATAGCCTTCATTAGATCTTCAATTAAATTCAGTGAATACAAGTATTGACTGAATACAAGAACCTTATCGCCAATTAATGCGCACGACTTGAGGATATCTTGCAGAAGGATTAACTTGGAGCTATACTCCAGGGCTTTCATTTTATTAGGATTTGGAAAAAACTCCAACCACCATTGACCAACTCGATTATTGAATTCTTCGGTCTTTTTTTGCATAAAAGGGTCAACTTCTACTCCCCTTAACGGTTTTCCTACTTCATTTTCATCATCAAACAAAAGCTTATCTTCTACGTCTTGCTCTTCTATGGCAACTTTTTTCAATGATTTCCGTTCTTTGCTTCGCCGCAGGGACAAATTAAATGGATGCGACCAAATTTTTGACAAAGTGGCGAAATCGCCGAGGAAAAAGCCCAACCGAATACGTTCCTTGACTTCATCATATGTTCCTCCACTGATTAAGTTTAAGTAGTGGTTGTACAGCTTGATCTGGATTTCAGCCATATTAATGACAACTGCATATTCGAACTTTGGAGGTAGAAAAGGAACTAAAATGGAATAATCCCTGCGCTGTACACTCGGGTCAAGGACTTTGTGAAGAACATGAGCTCTTTTTTTCATGATGAAAACATCTCTAGACGTAGAATCTCGATGCTGCCCATTGGTAATTGGATTTGCGAATCGATTAGCGAATTCTTTCCGCGTGCCCAATAAATGGGGCTTCACGAAGTGCATCATCGTGTGGTACTCCATTAAATTGTTTTGTAATGGAGTACCTGTCAGTATAATTCTTCGCTTCGTGCGTACACGATTCAGAGCAATACAGATCCTGGACTGGAAATTCTTCATGATGTGTCCTTCATCGCAAATGACCACATCTGCACCGGGATCGAGAAGGCATTCGTCAATTCTAGCCTGTTTTGACGCTTCAATCAATATGTTGCCACGGACTAAATTACGAAAGAGGTCGTAATGAATAATACCGACGCCGCCAACTTCTCTCCACGCTTCTAGATGATTAATACGTCTCTCTAAGGGAAAGGACTTCATTTCGTACAGTTTGAAGACGTCTATTTTATTCTTGGTTTCTTGCAACCAATAACCGAATTCTTTGTACCAGTTATGAACTGTGTTTAAAGGGCAAATAATAAGAATCCTTTTCACGTTAAGGTACTTATTAGTCAGAATCGTGTGAATGAAAGCTATAGCCTGCAATTACAAAATCAATACATGAATGGCTTTTTTGTTGCATATTCGCAAAATACAGGAAGATTAAAAAAACGATTAGCCAATTACCTGCAGCGTTTTACCCAATCCCATGCAATGAGCAAGAATACAGCCTCCACCTTGAGATCCTTGCTTCTTAGACAATTCCACGCTTTCAAAACAATTATTCCACAAAAATTTGATTCCCTCGGCCTGATGTGGTTTCAAGTTCCTAACAATAGAGTGATCCACGCTTACGAGTACCCTTTTAGTAAAGGGCTGGATGTCAAGAAGAATTTCCTTTTCACCTATTGAGGACTTTTTCAACTACGTATTCCAAGAAAAAATAGAAGTACTAGTCAGTCATACACTAGAATTAAGAATTAACTTTCAACAACTCAATTCTTACTATACCTCCGCACGTTTTCTGGCTAACCGGAGTTGCCTTTCCTCTTCTTCATTTGCAGCTGCTTGAGTTTCTCGAGCCAATGCACTTCTGTCTTCAATTATACCGCGAATATTTTTTCGACCCCTTTGAGAATTCTGAAAAATGCTTCGTAACAGAATTTCAACAAAATAACCATTGATACAATTATTACAATTAAAACCACACCTGTGATTCCTCGAAGCTATCACTGCCACCTACATTTGCCCCTTTGCCCTTTCCAGCTTCAGCATCCAATTTTTCAAAACTATTAGGTCTATGAATACCAGTTTTCAAACCAGATGCACCAGAATATATTGAATTCTCCTGAGACGGGGTTTTATCCGAACGACTTTTTCTCTTCCGTCGGAAATCACTTTAACACAAGTAAACAATTTATTGCTATATGCTTTGTTTAATTAAGTGGATTTAGTGGACTATAACCACTACTCTCCAACATGAGATTTTATTTTTTGATAAAGGTCGTAAACAGTTACTCATCATCTGAATCCGAAGATACAACGTTGAGCCACTGGCGCTTAGATCTTTTCCTTTTCGGAGGCTGCGAGTCATCAACTAGAATATTTGATTTACAATCGACGTCTTCATCCGTACTCAAATCAAAAAGCGTGACAGCTTTTCTAAAAAAATAAGACCCCATAATATTATGAACTGACACTGACAGAGAATGAAGTTCTGTTCGTGTCTTTCTTAAAGAATATTAAAATAGCATTTTATCTGAATTACCGGCTCTTTTTCTCTACGTTTGCATGATCTAACGACAGTCCGATTTTTGTTTCATTTTTTCCATCATGGTCGCTTTCATGACTGCGACGTTTTTTGACGGCCTCCTTCTGATCATGCAAAGGAGTAACTATTACACTTTCCTCAGAGCTGGATTCTCCGGAAACACATTTAGGAATCCGGCAAACGGCAGGCAAGAAGTAAGAATCGCCTCCAATCTACATAAAACCAGAATATAGTATACTATCATTAGTAAATTAGCTACGATAAAATAAAATTGAATAATATCATAAGTTAAAACAGTAACAACCTTGCAGCTTCTCTCATTTGCGTTTCCTATGGAGTTTAAATCGGCTTCCTTGTCGGAAGAGGTTTTTTCAGAACAACTCATTAGGACTTCTTTCTTAGCCAGTAGGTCGTCCTCAGAATCAACTCCAGCATTCAATAAGTCACTATCGCTACTTCCACTTTCAGTTTCGACATCGGTGTCCTGATTATTAGGAAATGGAGTCGATGACAATTTGTCAAAAATGTTAGCGGCTTCAACTGCGAATTAACAGAAAATAATTTCTAGTGGTCTAACCAATTAACCAACTCACCAACACAATGTAGCAAAGCAAACCAAAGTAAGCAACATTATTGTTTACATTATAGTCAACGTATGGTTATTACGGCGACTTTGAGGAAGAAAAAAAGATCGTGCCTCGATTGTCGCAACACATGGGCAAAATGGAAATGGGCAAAATGGGGAGGAGTTCAGAGCTGAATCACCAGCTCTGGTAATTTTCCATGTGTACTGGCGTTCATGAGACTTGTCTTTTCAACTTGAAGCCAGTTCGTACTAAAACCATAAACCTGTCCTCTCCACCTCGGGTGAGTTGTGTCAGTCAAGTAAACCAAACAGGAATTTTTCAAATTAGGTTATTACTTGTACTAATCCCAAAGATTTATTTGGTCATCTTGTTGCTGCTAGCTAGCGTATAAACAGTCAAGTCACTCCTTCACTTTTAGTCGTGTGTTGTTTTACGAAGTGTCAATATTACTTCTCTAGTTCTCTCTCCCTGCAGTGTTTACTGCATACGTTAGTTTTACTTTTGGGGAAAACTTTATTATAATATATAGCTTTCTTGAAACAATTTTGAATTTAATAATTTTTTTTCTTTGTTTTTTTGTAGTTTGTGTAGTATCTTCGAAAAATGTAACAAATAAATTTCACGTAGTGTACTTTATCTTGTCACAAGAATGTCGGTGGAGTAATCCACCAAATGAGCTTGGTAAGGTAGGGAAGCTATCATTTCCATTCTAAGGCAACTCTGAAGTGCATTTCAAACTACAACCACAATGCTATATCTTACGTTGACTTTACAACTATTGCTATGTTGTACATAGTAAGGCTAATGTACTAAATCCAGCTAAGGTAATTTTTGAGTTACTCTAATGTATATGTTCCTTTGTGAGACTTTCACGTTCATTCATACAATTCTGGCACGGTAGAAAATTATTTTGTTGACACAATTACACTTTTTAGCATAATTTATCATACTTAGCTTTGCTATATGTATACTATCAATATTGTTTAAACTAAACTTGTAACTAATAACTAATCCATAAGCAGTGTGCCTTCGAAACTGTTTCGGTTGGATCGAGACGTTTCCTCAGAAAATGTACACAAACTTTTATCTCGAAACCAACGAGACCTGACGTTTACTGCACCCCTTTCTGTCAGGAAAATGGCCTGCAAGACAGGTCTCGGCCCGATATTTTTTTGTCTTTAGCAACTCTCATAAGATTATAGTTGTGCATGATTTTCAACTTTGAATTACTACTCACACATACTTGAAGCATCTTCAATGTCAGAAATGTTCATCTCGACGCTTGTCGAGGTTGATTCGGGATTTCGTGAGTATTTGGTGCCATTTGGGTTTACTTCCACCCTACCATCAAAATTTTTTAACCTGAAAAACCCAAATGACTCTTTATTAAAAACTTCAAAATCAATCAACAAAAATTCGTATCGTATCCAATATGTTATCCCATGGACAATCAAGGGTGGTATTCATACCTTCGGACTGCATTAACCAGCTCATGGAGATCCACGTGTTCCCTTGATTTTATTTCATTTTTTGCCTGCAGATGATCGCTAGCATCTTGCGGTTCAGTACTCGTAGTAATGACTACAGTCCCCCGCTTAGCTCTATCAACAATAGTACCGGGAAGTTTTTTCAAACGGACTGCGCACGGTAATTCAAGTTGCGTGGACTTCAGATGTTTACTACTCTGATTCTGAAATGGTTTTCCATCACGTGCGCCAGCTTCACTTTTTTCATTTTCAGAACTTTCATCGTCTGTAAAATACGACTTGAAAATCTCACTCTTCGGAGCAGCAAAAGCTGAAGATAGATCGGATTTAGCGTCATTTTCTTCCCGTATCAACGAAGATCCGATATGTAAACCTCGTGAATCTTCATTCTCTATCCTTGGAAGCAAACTTCGACATTTTTCAAATCCTAATGTGGATGCTGGTTTGTCTTTTGCATCGCCATGGTTCACTGCTTCTCTCTGAGGAAGCGATCCGTGCAAGTAGGACGGAAAGTTGGAAACAATAGATGGATTTGCTAAGTCACGACTGCAAATTACTTCAGGGCCTGACTTCCGATGTTCGACTTCTGGTGACCGATCATGACTATGACGAGCTGGGCTTCCACCTTGGATAGTATCTTCAACTCGTTTACAATGAATCTGAAGTTCCTTTCCTGTGGATACTAAAACCGAATAGAAATCGTAAAATAGTTTTTGTTCATTGGCTTCATTATCGTTTCCGCTGGTGCTGGTATCTATTTCCTGCCACTGCGCTATAATGCTTCGAAGTTGATTCTCGGTAGACCGCGTTAACTGACTGAATTCATCTAAGTAGCTGCGCAACTGAACGAGGCGAGGGTTATCAACAACTACTTGGTATTCTGTTTCCTCAGAGTTCTTTCCTAAAAGTTTACATTCCATTACTTAAACATGAAGACATGAAAACAATTGGTTGCTATTTATGTTTGTCAAATTGCAATTTGTCACTAAGATAAAGAGTCAATCATGAACTTACCAGACAAACCGATGGTTCCCATTGTTCCACAACTTTAACTCGGAATTAACTTTTGAAAATCAGGAAAATCAAAATCATCTGGAAGGGAAGTGTGTGTGATTTCAATGCGCCGTTCTTGTCAACCGGTGATCTATACCATTTGTAATCATTTAAATTAGGTGTAGCCGACTAAATTTATAAACACTTAGGTACAACTTCCAGCGCTTGCATCGTAAACAGACTCATATTGTGGAAATGTTCAAATTTTGACGAAGTTAATTCTAGGCGTTAGGGAATTATGGAAAAGCCCCAAGCACTATAACAACGGGGACTGGGGACCCAGGTTTTCAATTTGGGATATCCACTATATGGTCCATCAATAAAAGGTTCAATGAGTCGAGAAAGTTTTCTACGGCTTCGTTCCGACAACTATAAATAGCAAGAGGCCAGAGGCTTAAGGGTGGATTACGTTTTGTATGGTTCTTTACTAAATCATACAAACTACATCCTGGATTGGTTGATATGCTTTGGGCATGCTTTTCGGTAAACGTTTTCAGTTTGCCTTTTGTTACTTTAGCAATCAGCAAACCCCGCTCATAAGAATTCATTCGCGCCATTCAAGCCCACGGGATACATACTAACAAAATAAAGAAATCTCGAAATGCTGGAATTGGAAACTGTCTTTAACACTTTGAAGTACATTAATATTTTCAACAGTTAGACGCGCCAACGCAATTAAGCGCCACCCGCCCATCCCAAACTTTATGCTATTTACGGAAAGATATTCCGACAAGACAGTTCCGATTTGACAATGTTACCTTTTACGTACTACATTCCAAATTCCAACTTCGTTTCAAGATTTCCAGATTCCAGCAGTGTGTAGTACTGTGCAGGGTAAGGCCTCTTGAACAGGAAATCAATCAAAATGCCATAAATTCTCGCGTTTTTTACTGTAGTTTCCACCCAGCTGCACGGAGCACGTTATCAATACTAATTTTACAGCTTAAATATTCACTTACACCGGACAACATGTAAAATGTAACTTGCTACATACCACTAGTTAGTTCTATTTCGTATTTATGCTGCTATGATCTGAACCAAAATATAATTTGTCAATTTCAATACGCGAACTGATACAGATAGAGATAGAGATTGAACTTATTGAGCTAAACGTTTTAAATAATTTTTCACGACGCAATGACGGAAGCGTAATAAGTGCTGCTCACATATCTACATTCAGTATAATCAGTGCCACAGGCCACATACCACAGTAATTACAGTACGACTGTTCAACTGTATAGTATAAAGTTTATATTGTTGAATTTATCTGGAGGGATAACATGCGTGTATGACTAATTACTGACTGAAAATCTTGAACGAGTGGGAAAAGCTATATATAGACACACAAAGGGACAATGGGAAAATAGTATATAGTGACACGGACAAAGTCAAATAGCTGAATAATTGAGCGGCATAGGTGATTTGCCACAAGCAAAGTGTCGCCAGCCAATCACAGCCTCGTTTGCCAAATGTATTTTGCTGTTCAAGTTCACACTTGTCTTGCAGGGTTTTACTTCAATCTGGATGACAGAAATGTTCGCTAATCGGCAGGTGGCAGACGGCGGAGATGTAGGTACTCTAGTACGCGGCTGGTAGATAGTAGATGAGGCGATACAATTGGGACTAAAGTTCAACTTTTCCGCCATTGCATTGTCACCTCTCGCCTGAATTTTGTGGTTAAATAATTTTACGCCAGGTTCAATGTGGACAGTTCTGCTGTTCTGTACTAGTTATTTATTTGGTCAATTGTAAACGATTCTTCGGAGTTCGGAATTTTTAATTATTCATTTATTTAAAGTTATTATTATTTAAGGTACCCAATCTTAGCAATATGATTCATTTAATTAAAGCTAGTTTAGGTCTCAATTTTAGAACAATGATTCATTTAATTAAGGTTAACCGCCACAACCGCCTCGTCATTTTCGTAGTCTTGACCCATCGGCGTCATCCGACGAATGAGGAAAGTTCTGCAAAGCCAGTAGTAGTTGCTCACAGTGCACGATTAGTCCAAACACGAAAAAAACGGAATTCTAGGAATTTTCAAAAAAACCGAAGTTAGGAGTTGAAGTGCCACCACCCACTATTTCGAGACATTATTCCCATCCGCAACTTTTCCCAAAATATTTTTGCTCTGGCACCATTTCGCCGTCCATAGGCGGACCGGAAGTCAAATTCTTTAACATTACGTAAATGGAGAGACAAGACTTACGCGAGCCTGCTGCAATGAAATGTGTGTGAATTTCACGAAAATGTAAAAAATGAAAAATGTTCAGAACATTATGTAGATTTTTGTGAGGGGCGTGCCTAATGCATTTATAGCACTTTACACTATGTAATATCCTTCCGAAGTTTAAGGAATTTTGATGTGCTACAGCACTTGATGTACTCCATATAGAGACATGAGGTTGATAAATTCTGAAAGCTTAATTTTTTATCTTTCAGAATTGTTATTGCTCGAATTTTTCATTCTTCAGGGAACGGAGATACAAGAAATGAATCGGAGGAATATTTTCAATTTATGTATTTAGGGAACCCCATACTACTTGCCCCCGAATTTTGACCGAAGATATAGGAAGCGGAATGCGAGCAACTGGGGGTAATAAAATGCCTCAAAATTCGGGGGCAAGTAGTATGGGGTTCCCTTTTTTCCCTTGTGCTTGATAAGTATGTTTTTTTAAAGTATCAAAGAATATCCAAAATTTTAATAAGTATCCAGGCCTGTAAATGAATTTGATACTCCGAAAAAGCGTATGTCAGGCAGGTTTATGCTATATAGAACAATAAAGATGCATAATTATATTATTACAATTACGTGAATTCTAGGCCCTAAGCTTTTTTCATTCATATCATATTGCTCAATATGTGTGTGTACACTATGTATATAGTATACTTCCATGATATCACGCTCCAAAAGGGGTTGATTTCATCGTCATACTCTTGAAATTGCCAGAAAAAGCGAGGTATTCAAACTCCACCTTATTCGTAAATTCATATGTAGACGCAGAACTGGATCATACAAAAAAGTCAAACTTTTTGTCGGAAGGATCAGCTGTGGACTAAAAATAATTTTTGCCTACTTCCCTCATTTAGATGTTCTACCTCCGAAAAATAGAGCATATACTCCTTTGCTACTTGCAAAAGTAGCAAAAACATTAAATTTTGTGCCAGCACTGCGTTTTCTGTCATTCTCAGTGCTCACTTTCCTGCAATCAATTTTCAAACGTTATTAAATATAAATTACAATTTGTGACCTCTGTACGAAACTCGAATCAATTATCGGTGTAATTTATTTCGTAATGCGTGTCATCTTTTTTTTAAAAAAAGTTGTTCTTTTAGTCTGAAGTCAAATACGAGTCTTATTTGTCATGTCAGCATTTCTTCGAAGAAGGACCTGCTGGTAGGATCTGGTTCAGATTCACTTATCTCACATCAATTTAACATGGACTTTTGCAGGAAGAAGTCAACTGCCAAGCTGTTTGCCGGTTTTGATTTGGTAAATCATAAAAAATAATATCTAAAACTATTTAACAATGTGTAAGCAATATAATGTCTCGTGCAAGTTACTCCTACTTAATTTTCCCAGGGCGTGACCACCATCGTTATAACGATCGCATCTTACAAAATTGTGGAAGCTGTGCTATTAAGATTATCCCCCGAGCCAAATACCTTACCAATTTCTACATTCAGTAAGTTAATTGTTACCTTGACCTATTTCAAGGATTTCTAGAGCAATTGTGTGGTTGGCAATGTTTGCATTATTGTAAAAAAAATGAAATAATACTTATGCATTTTAGCTATGGCGAAGCATCTTATCTTATGGCTTGGATTCTTCGCTCTCCATGTGGTCCCACTCTGCACGGCTTTCGCATTGTATCGTATCACTGGGAAGGTACGATTGAAATAATTGAAGCGTTTGTGTATTTACGTATAAAGCAGCTATAGGTACACGGAAATTAACGTTACTGTGATAAATAGGGTCGGGAAGAGATTCTAGAAATGATCGTCAAATGCCGAGCATGGCTGAAATCCACGTTGTATCTTCTAGTCGCACTGTTCATCATGTTTATACTTTTTTCCTTGGATTCTGATGTACAAAGTTTTCTGGGTTCGGGGTTGTGTGCGTCCGGGGTCTTTATTCGACTTGTGTCCAGATGTTTCGTTCAAAATTTTTATGAATCGCTTAGCACAAATTGAGCTATGTGATCAAGAGTATATCATGAATATTTAAACGGTTGAAGAGGGGTTTATTATGGAGCAATAAATCACTATTTATCTTTGTTCTGGCATTCTTATGGTGTTTGTAAAAATGTTACAGTTCAGTGCGTTGAATACAAATAATTTATGTTTTTATTTATTTTTGCACAGTATAGCAATAGCAATAACAAAGCTTCTGCTTCTACAACCTAAAAAATATTTTACAAAAAGTAGTACTTAATTGTTAAGATTCTTTAACGTATTAAAGAACTGCTTGTAAATAATTTACACATATGTATTGTTTGTAATGTATATTATGCGTGAAACAATAAAACTCGCAGGTCAAGTAGTTATCACCTTAATTTGCATGCATTTATAATAACTTAACAGTTCAAATACGTCGATATTTTACTCAAAAAACGAAAGGTTAAAATCGATTTAGTTTCTTCCATTTTGTTCCAAAAACTGTCACTGAATACATTATTTTTACAAAACTAATTTGTAAAAGACAAACAATACGATGTTATTTCATTGAAAATTGTTTTAAAATTCTAAGAATTGCAACGTTCGCGACGTGGCGAAACGTCTTCAAAATATCTTTAAAAAATTTAAGAAAAAACTGTACAGAGCGGAGCATTCCGGAGCAGTTGTCAATGTTTTTGTTACTTAACGAACTTGACAAGTTGGGTAATGAGTAGGGGTTCATGGACTTGAGAAAATCATCCGTCAGAAAACCTTTTGACTTTTGCTGTCATCTCCCGTGACGAATACACATGCTCTGGCTCTGGGTATATATACGATGAGTTGAAAGTTTGGAAGTCGAAATGGCAAACCTCAAAGGCTCACAGTGAAGATGAAACTTTGCCAGACAACGTTTGTTCCTATCCGCTTTTCTATACGGATTAAGTTGCTTTCGTCATTTAATATCGATGCTCTCCACTGGTTCTTCTTGTAAACAATATTTTTCCAAGCTTTTTCCTGTTATAAATTGCTGCTGAAATTCAGTAATTTACAAGTCATAAGATACTGATTATGAAGCTTATTTTACCATCTTAATAACTTTCACCTGCAATTGCACACACTCATCAATGTCCATTCAGTTGGTTGATATGAGGATTTGAGATGGTGTTCTACATCTCACTCAGCAGTTCCATTCGGAAGTCGGGGAAAACGTACCGTCGGCAGAGGTTTGAAAAGTAGGAGGCATAATAATTTTCTCACTGCTCCTGATTTCAACCTAGAGCTCTAAAAATAGCTCACCTTTCTACAATTATAATTGACAAATATGTACCGGGAGACTCGTGCTACAAGGGCCTAATGGAAACGCTTGGGCTGTATTCACACGTTGTAGCCAAATGTTACGAGAAGCAAACAAGAAGTCTTTCATACAAAAAACCTTTCTAAGGTTCCAGCAGCTGTAAGGATAGGTGCATATATTCGTAGTAATAAAATATCTACACTTACTTTTTTTTATTACATATGCTTCAAAAAGATTAAAAGTTCAGACATAAGTCTGATTTCGAGAGCATATATGAGGATATATAAATACAAATATAAACGTAGCACGTAGCATCGAGTCAATGGTATTTGAAAATAGTAATACCTATCTCGTGCGAAAGTTTTTCGGTGCTGATTGTGAGTTTAGTGTTTGCCTAATAGTCTAACTAATACACGAGCGATGTGGTGGAACTCCGGAAGGACTTTTTGTCACTGCAATACTGCAATATCATATTAATATCCAAATTATTATAAGCATGTATGTAATCACTGGCTGGCATAACTTTGCTCGAAGTTCTAGATATTATAAATCTTGGCCTACCGTCACCATTACATTCTCATCATCAGCCTTCCTTCCTAATACAAAGAGTTCCTTGGACCCAGATAATTTCTGTTTATGATATGATCTCTCAGTTAAACTTCGACTTTCGGCAACATTACTTACTGCAGTACTTATGGATACTTCATGGTTCCAGACAGATGATGATTTGTTGGCCGTTTTTTTCTGACGATTGCATGGACCAGAGTTTTGAGGAAATACAAATTATGGGCTGTTAGTATAGTGGGTGCTAAGTCGCATTAAATGCGAAGCAATGGCCCACACAAATGGAAAAAACTAATTCATTCAGGAAATGTAGCCACATTTGATGAAATATTCAGCGCTATCATCAATTCCGAATCTCAAAATTCTACTAAAGTCATATCCAGTCTGGTCTACTCTCATCAAAAGACTCGACAAAAATCAAATAAAAGTCAAAAAGTCGCGTAAGCAAAAGAGTCGATAAGGCTTCGCCCCTAAAAATGTGTTGGGAAATTCCTTTTGTTGTACCAACGAGCATAATTTTACTGTACCTATGGGCCCGGCGTATCCACGCACGTTGGCAAAGATTCTGCTTGGAAAGGATGAGCTCTCTCCCCCTTTTCTCGCCTTATACTTTTGCGACTGAAAAATTCTGAGTTGGCCTGACGGTGTGTGTACTCTTGTTATGAGTTGCAGTCGACGGTGTATACCGAGATGAATTAAATAGGGTATATGGGCAGGCGGGCAAAAAATGTACTCATGGTGCAGGCGAGATAATCGAGAGAAAGGAAAAAGAGAAAGAAGTCTCTTGTGCAAGTTAATGAAGAAGTTTGTAGAGATTTTATTGGGAGAAAAACAAGACAAGAAGTTCAAGAAGCGCATCACATTTTTCTCATTCGTTTCGCTGTCTCCACTAATTCCATGAGTAAGAGGGAAGCTTTTCTCATTCATTTTTTCTCAATTGACTGTGATGATTCTTGGTTGGTCTTCAATAGGTGTGCTCCACAGACAGAATCAGACACATGAAAGTGCTTACATTTCATTTTATACCAGCCTATTTTAAAACAATTGTAAAAACACTGTTTCATAAGAAACAGGTTTGCTCTCTTCTTGAAAAAAAACAGAAGAATTTCAATTCATGTTTTCTACGGAAGCTGTGCTCAATTATATGTCCAATTAGTAGCAAAAACACTTGCTCACTTAATAGCAATAATTAAGTGGATATTAGAATTTTTGAAGATTTTTTATATTTCCAACCGCCCCAGCGTCTGCTACCATTATGGAGGTCGAGACTCATTGGAGAGACAAGGATTTTGTTCTGGTTGTCACTGTTCTTGATACTGTGAGTGTGTGCTCTACATTTTAGTAAGAAAGAAAACTGTTTGTCTCAATCTTGTTAAAATATGCTCTTACTCGGCATGTGAAACATTCTTTGCATGCCAAGGAAAAAATAATTCTTAATTGCATTTTCTGTATGTATCTTCTTAATGGGATACACACACATTGACGCTCGTTTGCAAAGTAACTATTGATATTAGCCTACAGTATAGTGTAGAATGCTCGAGGATTTACTCAAGTCGATTCGAGTTTGACTTGTATAAGTGTTACATGATTTATGTGTTTTCAGGTTCTTGGACTTCTCATCTTGGGTTTTCATATTTCAAGGCTATTTGTTGTTAATCCCATATTTGAAATCGTTGCGACTCCACATGCAGCATGTAAGTGTTCTTTCCAGTTAATGAACTTACAAAGTACACTTTATTGAATCAGGTGATATTTTTAATCGTAAAGGGAGTAAAATGTTTGATTGTAATAAAATGAGAAAGAAAAAACCAACATTACTTTAACGTGCTTAGCTATTGCGAATGGTAGTAAAAATAATTTTACTGAGGAAATAGCAATGTTAATAACTAGAGAAATTTACATAAGGGAAGTATTTGTTCGTTGTGAGTTGTAGAATAATTTTCTAGATTCAAAATAATAGCTTTAAAAACTGGATAACTTTGGTGAGATGGTAAATGTGAAAAAAGTTAACCTTTAGTTGCTTTGTGATTTGAGGATTTTTCGACTATGTTATATTTGTGGCCAGCGTTGATATTTCTACCTGAGAGCGATACTGTTTACAATGGGTTTATTAATATTTCATTTTTGTTTACTTTGCTGCTATCCTCTGCTACTAACAATAAGTTGAATTCTAGGGATTCCAGCGAAAGATAATAATAATTAATTTACTTGCATTCTGTTTTTTGGCAGCAATACTTATTTCCATAGCCTTTTGGCTTTTCCTGTTTTCTTTGAACATTCTTCAAATCTTCGTGGCATTCAAGTTGTTACTTCAAGTCAGAAAGGTAATAACTGTGTGTCATATGAGAAACAATTTGTACGTGCTCATGTTTCACAGCGACTGTCCCTCCCTCTAAAATTCTATTTCAGATTTGTTCAATCGTAACTTTTGAAAATATGTACCCTTATAGTGTAGATAACCGAACGGATAATAACTGAAACATAATAAGATTTTACAGTTTTTTATTCAGTATTTTTTGAGCAATTTTGTAAATGTATGATTCCGTTTTGACATTTTAGGCCGAACCGGACATAATCTGGTCACTCCAAAGTGCCCGAGTTTGGCTGAAAATCTCAGGATTCCTTTTGGCGATAATAATGCTTAAAATTTTCATATTTCTTCTAATGGATCACCAACCCGGCCAAACATTTGGATGGATCTTGCTGATAGCAGAAATGTTTCATAAAGTTGCTGGTCTATACGTTGTCAAGGAATTTATTGATGACTTGCAAGCTGAAATGAATCATATAAAGCTTCAGTCTCCTGTGTGAAAAGTCAGATTTTAATAATAACCGTCAATTTATACAGCAATACCTGCCACACTGATCAGCCAAATCAGAAACATTATGTTGCAATGAGCTTAGTGAGAAATTCCTTCTTGTTATATTGTAGAGTATTAATATTAATAACAACAGAAAAACTATTTGCAAACTGTAAAAACAGCATTTATTTTTTAAATAAAATCACACATAATACAAAAACTCATAGTATTTTCTTGTCATTTTACTTTTGAAGACCGTAAAGTTATTGGTATATTTGGCTTCATTTGAAATTGAAAGATGGCACATGAGACATTTTCTACTCCTACTTTGTCTGTCCATGGAAATCATATTGATTTATTTCGAATTCATGGCTTGACAATCAAATCTAAATAAATCAAAATCAAAACAAATACAATGGTCATTAATCGAATTAAATATAATTAATTCATCAAAATTGAGTACCCTCTTAAAATATCCTCATGAAAAGCTGGAGTTTTTGGAAATTTATTACCATTATAGTTATTTAACCAATTTTTTGCCTCTAGTTATTTTTTCAAAAAGGAGGGTCATGTAATATAAAAAACCAATAGAAATTAAACAGCACAAAGCATAGGCAGTCAACATAAACTTTGAAACTGTGGAACCAGAATCTGGAACGTCGGAGGCATTTTCTATATTATGTCTTTGGTTTAAAAAGGATTATTTGATGTTGTCTGAGCTTCATGATATTCAGCCCTAAACTAATCAGGTAAAAAACTAGTAAATGGAATATAAGTAAAAAAATAAATAAACAGAAACAGCTGGTGGGCTTCAATAAGAAGACTCCTGGAATGAAAATAATGTATACAAATCCTTAAATAGTATTGGTATGTCAAGGAAGTGTTGACAACATTACTACATACCTCTTTCCTCAAGACGAGAACTAGTTTAAAAAAATATGTTTGAAAAAAATAAAAAATTCAAAATAAACTCATATTCCCTGTATAGTTTGAAAACTCTGCTATATATTCAATACTACACTACAGAGGTTGTGGAATTTTAACGCGGGACCACAACTTTTCCCGTGTCGTCACAACAAGTTGCAATCCAGGCCCAGGCTATTTCCATGATTCAGGATGTTTTAGTACTGCGCCAAGGAAAAGGATGAACCTTGCGTTATAGTAAATATTGATGGGATTCGTTTCGTGCACGGAAAAATTCATTTGGTAAGTATTGTTTATTGTTTCAGACAGAGCTGAAAGCCATAAATTTGGTCGAATGCAATGCCTACCCTTCGAGCTGCGGGAGAGGAAAATTGGCAAGAAAAATACTAGAAATCTAAAAATATCCTCTTGCAAAACCTCCTCATCTTCACTGTAATCATGATTTCATCTTAAAATTCTCTTGCAGTTGAGCATGAGAGCTCACATGCTTATTTCATAGTTTTTGTTTAAATACATTTGGTGTTGCGCTTCTCACCTGGAAATTACAGTAAGAAAAAAAGGTGTTTCTCAAAAGTTATGGCGTCACTTAGTGCTTGGAGCAGAAAACCAACATGTCAACTTGTCTCAATCCTGGATGCAGTAAGTAAATACTTCATCAAACATTTCTTTACATTCCATTTTGAAACTGTAACTGGATTTAAATTTACACAGATTTTCGCCTTGCTCATGGTAGTCCTCCATACTTATATTTTAAGCGCTGATGATCGACGTCCACTTGAATTGTTGAGAGGCCTTTTTGATATCAATGAACGTATGTGATGTGCTCAATATTCTATTCCTTCCCAACAAAAACATAGGAGGTACATTTTTCATGGGTAGCTCATTGGCGTTGAGCAAACAAATCCACACCGCTGATCTGGAACTTGTAAGGCCAACTGCCAGCGGGGTTACCTGCCACCCAGTCATTTTAAACAAGCAATCTTGAAGCGAGATATTCCGAAACTATCTTTAACATTCCAACACTGTGTACCTACAATGTCGTTTACTCTACTTAAGTAGGTTTACATTTTTGGGAGGTATATAGTGCCGGATTTAATCTTAATCTTCGGCTGTGACTTGGGTGGTGTTGCGCAAAAATTTAAAATTCCATTCAAAGTTATGGACAGGATGACATCCAGCGTTGTTGATTATTAACTGATTCAGTTATAGTCAAAGTTAATAATCCGATAAAAATAAAGGGTTACTTTTCCCAAATGTGAATACGAAAAAAGGTTGCATCGTGAAGCGAGTAGTATTGATGTTGGGTTTGTAGAATTGGACTGCAGATACACTTTGGTGGTGGTGGTTGCAGGGGGGTCAGCCTTATAGTACGGGACAAGGGGAGTTATCCGGTTTTTTTCAGCTAAGCCAAAATATCTGAAAAGGTGGTTAGTCAATTTTGACCAAACCTTAATCATGCTGTAGCGTCTTTAATTGCCCAGATCCCCCTTTTTCAAAATTTTGAAATCCGAAAAAATACGTTCGACAAATTTTTGAAAAATAGCAGAATTGTTCCTGGACAAAGAAAATGAAAAGGAAAGTATTTTTTCGAATCTCAAAATTTTGAAAAAGGGGGATCTGGGCAATTGAAAATACTAAGAATGGTGAAGGTTTGATCAAAATCGGTTAACTGCCTTTCTAGATATTTGGGTTGGCACTTGGTCGGTCAACATTCAAAAAATGATGTCAGTTCTAACGAAGGCTTTGTAGACAAATATGTCAAGTCATAATTTTTTCCAAATTGACAATATTGGAATTGGCGAGGGGAAAAGTACACCTGTCTACAAAAATGGCTGACACAAACGCTAAGCCTGTTAAAAGGCTACGTATTTACCTTTTCGTTACTCGTTACCACATACACAAAATTTGGTTGGAGAAACCGTTGTTCCCAATTTCTTTGTTCTTTTACATGCGTTTAGATAGGGAGGCCAATTATCGGCAAAATTTGAAATTTTTTACGATTTTTGCAGAAATTCTTTCATTAAAGAGAATTCACTTAACATAAAGTTCAAGCCACTTATGAGTGACAAAAAATCAAATTCGCCAATATATTGGTGCTTGGAAGCGAAAAGGTTAAAACATTTCAATAAATCATGTCAACATTTGTAGACACACACGACACAAATCGCCCACCACTAAGAGCCTCCCAAGTGATGGATTACTTTTTTTGCAGGCTCGCCTTATCTTTATCCTCTGTCAACAAATTTTGAATGTTGACCACCCAACTGAGCCCTGCGATGCTAAAAAATGGTTTTTACAATTCTTGGAAATTGTATAATACTATACACTATTTAACTATATTCTATGCTCTGCATTACCAATCTCTTTCCCAAAGGAACCATAAAAAGTGAAGAGGTTTCCCTTAATAGTAGCATAATCGGCAGCAAAATCAAATAATCTATAAGAATTGTAATAGTATTATCGAATTATGAGTATACTTTTTGTGCGCTTTTTTAGACTGGAGTGTGTATGTTCTTCTGTGGGTGACCATATATTTAGTAAACTTAGCGCAGTTCGTAGTCGCTTACCTCTTGTATTCCTCTCTCAAACCAGTTAAGTTCGTATTTTAAACGTATTGCAGTTTATTATTAAAAATGTTGATGAATAAGATTAAGCTTGTTGTTTTGTAAGGAAGGACGAGAGCTAAAATGTATTTTTATGTAGGATTACCCTGACCCTTACACAGTTCAATCCCGAGCTGAACGCTGGCTAAAATTTGCGTCTGTGGTCTTCCTTCTGCTTGTTGGTAAATTTCTATTATTCTTGGTTTATTTTGTGAAGAACGGTACGTTAGATGAGATCAGTGTGCTAGCATGTCTGGCAGACATGATATGGAAAGTGCTGACTGTTTACATAGTTAAGCGGTTTATTGATGACTTACGTCACCAGTTTCCTGCTCAACAACCATCCGTGTATTTCATAAATTTCTTCTCAAAGCCAACTGGAAACAATGTTGTTTAATTAATAATAATAATTCTAAATATTTTGTATTATTGGAATATTTACCGTATTTTGAAATGTGAATAAACAAACTATTAAGCAATCAAATTATAGACGTTTATTTATGAGCATCAAATCCGTGAAATCTACCCTTCTTTTCATCTAACGTTTTGATAATTTTTCCTGCCAGGACGAAGTAATGTGTCACATCATTTGCCACCACACGCCCCAACCTGCCTCCAGCAGACCAGAAATTGTAACTCCGTTATTCCGTAAGGCATGATCATGGCACCTCCTCCCATCCAAACATTAGTGCCGTTTGTCAAAGATTTACAGATATACTCAATTTCCTCATAAGTTTTATTTTTTTAGAATCACTGTCATCCTAAATTCAGCTACATTACCCGTTTCATGGTAAGACGAACGCATTGGCACCCCCAGGGTATTAGTGGCAGCTGCACTGCACTTCCCCCCCCCCCGCTGTTAAGCGATTGATAGCCCGTTGAAACGATGGAGTAAAAATGTTTTCGATTCGCGCATTCTTCCCGTTTTGGGAACGGGTAAAGTATCTGACTGAGGGTAGCAGAATCGCAAACATGATTCTTCATTTGATAAATGAAAAGCAGAAGAATTTTCAGCAAGTTAGTTTTTTATATTTTCTAATTTGGCAAATACTGTTGAAGTATCAGGGAAATAATAAAAATGTTTTTTGTTGCTAGTAGTATAGTAATATTATTATAACTGCAATCGTGTTTTCAGTGGTAATTGGAAAGCTTGTTTGTAGGCTGAATTAAGGAAGCACAAAAGACATGGAAGTCAACTGAAATAATTTGGTTTTAGAAAAAATTTATTCAAAAACCATTTCGACCAATGGTTTCACCAACTACAGATTTGTAAACCAAAATCAATTTCCCCAAAAGCCCAAATAAATTTCAACCAAGAAAATTACCACCCACATACATACTTAACCAAATGGAAGTCTATACAAAAACAAAGTCAACCACAAAATATATCGATCACGAAAATTTTTTAACCATCCCTATTTTTATATTATTCTCAAGCTGCGTTTGCAGAATGCAAAAACGTTCATGATTCCAATTTTTTTAAAACATGCGAATTTATAGATACTCAATTAAGATTGGCATAAAAATGCTTTGAATTTTCCTAAAACTAAAACCGATGTACGTAGATATGTGTCCATACCATACACCCAAAAATGTCTACTATTTGAAACAACGAAAACTAGATGTCATTACAAATAGGGTCAAAGTGGAGCATTTGTATATTAATCTTAAGTTGTTGTGACAACAACAGACTGTAATTAACATCAGTTGGTAGTTGGTGTTGGCATCCCCCCGTGATGAATAGCTTCATATAATATGTGTAGCCTACTGTAGTCATCATCACCAAAGAATCAGAAGTAAACGGTTGGTTCACAAAAAGTTCATTTGATTTAATTATCTCTCGAATTCACATTATTTTTATGGTAATACAATTATTATACTCCACACAGTTTGATTCTACATTTAAGCAAAGTTTCATAAAAATCCTTCTAAATTCGTTCATACTTTTCTCTTAACATTTTTTATTTAAAAATCTAAATTACTAGCAACGCAAATAAATTGAATTGTTCCATTTCCTAAACGTCTCACATAAAAATACATCAACAAAGTTTTTCTTGTAGATCCTGTGCAACAAATTCATTCAATTTACACAAAGCATACCGTCTAACATGAATAATAATTCTGTCCCTTAAAATTAGGCCTTAAGCATAAAGTTAAATGAAATTAACTATTAATTTAGCAAAAATAATTAAAACATGAAATAAGCCCTAGTCAAAAACATCTTAACCTGGAAATACACAGCATTTGTTTATTAATTTTTAAGTTTGACGCTTGACCTTGTTGTTAGATTTAATAACGCATTATGTAACAAAGTAACAACTCCTCTTCATGACCTCAACGGCTCGTCTTGTCACCAGACGCTCATTCACATAGTATTTTCAAACCCAACAAACGGTACTGGAGTCTTTAAATCAATGACAATGGGTTTATGTTAACTAAATTTTAAATATAAAAGTACGGTATAATTAAATATAATTAATATCACCGTTGACTTTAATCTGCCACGATTTCAGTCTGTCTTGCATGTAAACCTGCTGCTTGCTTTCTGACAGCAATGTTCTCTGAAACATTTACTTTGCTATTTGTTTCTATACGCAACCAACTGAATAGAACCGACAATTTATATAGTAATAAAATCAAGTGTTAAACTTTCAATTTTACTGGTTACGTAAAAGGTCAAAACTATAGAGAAGAGATCAACCATACGTTATTTACATTTACATGTGTTGATTATTTACCTATATGCACGTCTATAAAAAGAAGAGGGCAGTTTTTCATGATTTATTACACTATATACTATATGTATGTAAATATAAGTAGATCAGCTTCCACACTTAAGTTTATCTCTAGTTTACAATTAAAATTGTAATTTGTACCTATCTGCTGTATGCCGACCGACTGTTGCTGACAGAAAATAACTTTATAATTAATGCTTCCATACCTACACACACCGGTTAGTCAGATAACACATTGTGAATGATTCGACACTTGACAGTCACAACAGATGAAGAATAGTTTCGTGGTTCCTCTCTTTTTTTAAACTATCTTTTTAACAATATAATGATAAACTATAAAGGTCACATCACAAAAGTTGTGCTTAATCAAATGCGAAATCCTCGCTAAACCCAAAACTTTTTATAAGGACGAACTTGTAATTTGATTGTAAAGCTTGTCATTAAAATGAAGCATTATAGATTTTTCTCAACTCATTTTTATAGGATGAACGAAAAACGGTTGCCTTCGTCTACATGCTGTAGCTGTAAACGAAATCCCTAACAATAAGCCAAAAGTATGTATGTACATTTACAAAAATTAAAAGCACAATTTCCTAAACACTTTTCATGCTACTAAACATTACTTAATTATCATACCATTTCACAAGTATATATTTACAATCCGAAGAAGATGTGAACTGTTTCCATCAACGTCTTGGTTCAATGACGAGTCGCATGTATAGGAAAGTAAATGATTATAACATCCACGCTATTTCATCTGTACATATACAATACAATATACATAATGTATTTTCAAATTACTGATATATAATTCCCACTACCAGACACTTTTACATGGTTACTGCTAATACACATACGTAAGGAAACTACAGGGAAATACGCTCGACTTAAAAATAATATTTTTTTAACTGGAACCGCAAAAATCTGTTACACTTGCTTACTTACTTACAGTAGAATTACATACCAATGAGACGTATCGAGGCGATCACGAATTAGTTAAACTTACTTACTAGCAATTTGTGAATTCTTACAAAGGCGGATTGTAACTAGTCTACGTTCATTTGGCTTGATTCTAATTAGTGATTTTATAGTAGATTCATACACAAGATTTTCTCTGTATGAACATGTATGTTATTACGTATCTCGTTAACTTGGCAAATAGAATAGGGAAGTTCACCCTTGCTCTCCATGGTTGCCCTTCAATTACTGGCTTTCTTAGTACAGTTATTATTAGGTCAATTATTATTAATATTGTTATATTATTACTACGTAGAACTGTTAGTTTACTCAAACTGGGGTTAAAAAGAAAGGCTAGAAGAGTACTAAAGAGAAAATTTAAAAAAGAGATTTCAACATCCGGACAACATATCTTGATAAATAGTTACTAAAACCATAGCTCAACAATATTTAGAAAAAATAAATTGGTCGACAACATTTCCTCAGTCATAACCTATCGCGACTGTGGGAGTGAGAGTACGAGTTGCTCTCGCATTAACACTGAGTTCGCGGGTCTTCTGGATAACTTTGTGCTAAAAGTAAGGTTAGAAAAGATTTGGCGGAAATATGAAAGAAAAATTTTGAATAATATTTTTTTGACATTACATATTTCAGTTAAGGAACGAATCTAGGAGTTATGAGCTTGGAGTGGGAAACCTAAAGACCTTGCATCCAACCTAAGTAAAGCTTCAGATAAATCAGACTGTTGACTCAGGATTGAGTTGAGGTGCTGGTGATGATTGAGTGCAGCAGATGCTGAGGAATGATGAGAGTGGTGGATATTATTCAGAGGATTGCCATGGTTGGATTGAGGATGAAGATTTCCACTTCCATTCTGCATCGACGGAGAATTATTTGCGCTACTCATCCGGATTTCCAGGGCAGAATTCCTGTGCTGGAGGAGCTCGTGATGCTGAGTGTGGTGAGAGTTACTGGGTGGGGGTTGAGATAAACTTAGGCCGCTAGAATTCAGATGATTTACGTGATCTCCATTCTGATTATTGCTGTTTCCGTAGTCCTTCCCAGTGTTACCACCTGTGGGGCTATTGTTGTTACTGCTGGAAGAAAGGTTACCATTGTTCCGGCCACTGTCCACTGCCAAGCGTATGGCTTCAGCGGCCTGGGAGCGCAACAGCACTTCCGCTTGCATTCGCATGGACTCCTGGGTAGCCATCATGTCCTGACCATGTGCTTGTGCGTGAGCGTGATGATGAATGAGACTTCGAAGGTCATTCTGACCGTGACCGGCATGCCCACCATGTCCAATGTGTCCCTGGCCACCCATCATCGCCGCAATCTTCATCGCATCTTGAATCTTGGGGGACTGCAGCATAGACACGGCTGAGGCTGAAGCTGCAGAGCCGTTTTCAGCAGTGTTCAAGAGATGGTGTGAGTGGTGAGAGGAGTGGTGGTGCTGTTGGTGATGATGATGGTGTGGGTTGTCTCGAATTGTGTTGTTATCTGCTGAGGATGAAGAATTGTTATTGGTGTGAAGGACAGCTTCATACTCTTTACGGTCCATGCCGTTGTTATTAGAAGAATTACTATTTGGATGAACTCGGGCATCAAGTGGACCGCTAACAGGGCTCGACATCGAAGTTCTCGTGTGTTGCAAGACAGATGCATGGGAATTCATATCCAGCGGTGAACTTAACCTGCCCGACGACTCTGACCCAGAAGGTGAAGCCGGCATCGGCAGCAAAGATCCCAGCGACGATGAAGTCAAGGATTGCCCCTAAATCACAACATATACTTCATTAATAAACCTTATTGTCCCCACAGTTTTAAGTTTGAGGCTTACTCATATTTTCGTGATATAATTTTGTGCACACAAAATTTTCATAAACTCACCTGAGCACCCGAGAATGGGTGAGAACCTGCTTGAGCCATTGCAGCTACGGCTGCTGCTGCCAAAATACTTTCTCGTTCCCTACGTTCAGCCGCTGCTCGGCTAAGCACATATTGAGCTGCAAATTGATGCTTGGGATCCATCCGCATTTGTTCCATGTGGGTTAATAGCCCTAATTACCAAATTATTTCTTATTATAAAAACCAGTTTACAAAATAGCAATAATAAGTTTTAAGGGTGGGTCATTTTCTTATTGAATAATTGTAAATATTTCCGACTTACCGTTCTCATGTGTGAAGACCGCTTGACAAACAGAACATGGCCACATTCTCAACGTAGATGTGAGTTGAGCCGTCTCTGGATGACATGCCAAATGCTTCCTCAGACTCCCTTCATTTACATAGTGCTTTCCACAAACTGGACACGGGTGATTTGCGGTCCGTCTCTTAGCTAAATTTTCAAAAGAAAAATTGTCATTAGATCATATGTTTTGCTTTACTCCTGCAATCACGAATAAATGAATGACAGTTGGGATCGGCTATAGTGAAAGGTTTTAGGACTTACTAGCCACTCCCGATGCATTGGGGTCTTTGTGAGTGTGTTTCATGTGTTCCATGAGTGCCTCGCCACCGAGAAACAGTTTGTGACAAAGTGGACAGGAGACAGCATTCGGCCCTCCAATCAAAGCAGCGTGTTGCTAAAATAAGAAAAATAAGTAATTATCAAAGTTTTTCCAGTACACCTCGGTTCTGCATCCATCCCCTATAGCCAAGCATTTTTTTGTAAATTTCTTCTACAGAAGCCAAGCATTGGGAAATGGCAGTTCTGATTAATACTTCAGAGGGAAGGGATAGTCATAAACTATTTTTACGTCCGTCTTACTCAGGAAAATCACGCGATCTCACTTGTTCGAGACAAAAACATGGAAACTCATATAAACACGGACAAGAATCGAACATTGTGCTTTTCATTTGCATGCCCACCTACTGTGCATACATTGCTCTATAAAAGGGAGAAATAATGGCATGAAAAGAATATTCCCGATAATAGAATCTAATGAATTAGTGATTTTTATGAGAATGGAACACGAATGACAAAAACTTGTGCTTCCGCCTCCAGTACATTTCATGTCTCCTCGTAATAATCATCACAAGAACAACCGTATAGTAAATGGCTAGTACTCATTCAAACAATTGTATTATCTCCTTTTCCTTATTTTTATCTATTTTGCCAACTCCTTTATATGCACGTTCGAAAACATAACATATCAAGCTATAACTAGTCATGTTAACGATCGGATGGATAGCTACAAAGAAACATATGTAGAAAGAGAGCAGTGCTCACCGAACTAGAAAGAACTTGTGTTTAAGCTTTCTGGCTAAAAACAGAAATGTTTTTATTAGTGAACAGCGTGAGGATTGCGTGAAGACATGATCTTCTATTGGATCCACCCAAAACCAACCACAGGGTTTGACTCCACCTTAATGTTTATTATTTGAACCTTTTTCTGTCCGCATTTTTCTTTCCTTTTTTCTCCTTCACCTTGTATAGAAATATCCTTTCTTACACGATTGGGGTTCTTGTAATTGGATTATATGTACATATAGACATGCGTGCATGTAACAAAGATAGGTCTAAATGTGTTTCACGTATTTACTTTCGATACGTTCGGTCTTTTCGGTTCGAGTTTTTGTTTGACATTTTTACAAAAGATGAGCTGAGACACAATGCAATGGTAGGACGTGAGGAAAGGAATTTGTGAGTAGAGGGCATCGTAAGAATAGGTGGTTGTGCAAATTGGGTGGCTTTCGTTTGTTTGGTCATGCAGTTGGTAGTATGATGAATGGCTGAAATAGTTTGCCTGGAGTGAAATTAAAACTCATTGCAAAAGCCGTCCTTTAGGAAGATTTTGGCTTTTAGGAGAAAAGAAGAGAAGAAACAGGCTCTATTAAATCATGGATGGGTTAGTAAGTCAAAGGACAAAGAGCAAATGCCAGAAACAGCACTAATATCTTTAAGCTCACGATTGACGAGTAAGGAAGACCAAAGAGTCGACGGATGTGAAAATGATGTTGTGAGGCGAGGAGCAAGAGAGAGAGAGAGAGTTTAGAAAATTGCCAAGAGATTTTTCGTGGTAACTTGAAGAGAGAAAAGAGAGCGCGAGAAAGAACAAGAGAAAATAAGGGACGATTGGCCAGAGGGCCAAAGGCGTCATGAGAAAATTCTGCCAAGAAATTCATCAACTAGTTTTCTATGATCTCCAGCCTTCTCTCTCCAGTTCAAACACAAAGACCGTCCATGTACCCTTATATATATTTACTTATGTTTTTTCCCTGGAGCAAAAGATACCTCCCCTGCCTCTTATACCATATAAAAAGACCAAAGAAATGCAAACACATCCACTCTACTAACATTCACAGGCAGTTTTAAACAATTGCACAATACCCTTTCCTTCCTATAGTATATGCTCCCCAGTCACGGAGTCTCCTACATATAGTATCAGAGCACGAAGCTGGAAAAGAAACTTGACTTGAAGAAACGTAGACTTGGGTTACTCAAATTCCATGATTAAATAATCAAGCATTTCATGCTAGCAAAGTTCGAATTGCTGGATTTTTACACTCTCAACAACTGCTATTAATTGTTGTGTACAGCTGTTTTTAACATGCATTGCCTTTACTCTCACGGTGGCTTGCTGCTTTCACTTAAACTCCTAAAGTTGATACAGTTTAAATCATTTAGGCACATGAATATCATATGATATCCGTGCTAGTAGTTAGTGCTATACATGCATTACATACACCATTTTTTGTAGATAAAACTTTGGTAACCTTCGCGTTAAACCTCAGAACTATATGTATAAGCTAAGAAGTTCTCATGTCGGAACAAGTGGCTGCTTCTGATTTTTTCGAGGTCTCCTTTTGGTACAATCAAAGCCAAAAGATTTTGCCTGAGATGAGGGTAAGCATTTCTTTCCTATATACTACCATGTGTACATTGTGGCTTCAAGCTATTCGAATGATGGCAGCGTTTGAAAAATTCAACAGGGTTAAAAATTCATGGTTGAGTCTGCAGTATGCATTTTGGGAAGGGAAACCTGAGTGGGAGTGGAAAAGACTGGGTATAATACACCATAATTTTCAAGCCTATTTATTAAAAATTTCCTACATTTCCTTCTTTCTTGTCTTTTCTTCGCTTTGTTCCATGGAAAATTTGTCAAAAGTCATTGGAGTATTGCATGAAAGAGAGAAAGGAAAATTAGCCGTGAATTTTGTACCCACACTTTTGTCAATTTTAAATGCTCTTTTTCTTCTATATTTATATACTAACCAGCAACTAACGAGAATTAATACAGAAGTTTGGAAGTTTGAAAATATTATATGTTATTTAGTTTGCTTCTGAGTGATCGAAATATATGTAAAGCTTTACTTGCAGCTCCTGAATATTCATTTATTTTATACGCCGTTATAATTTTAAAACGCTGTACGCGTCTACGTACAAGATTTCCTACAACTAAAAAACTCTACTACATTCTATTTCTAACTCTTTAGTACTTCAATGACATTTCATTGTTTATGAAAAAGTGTACGCTTATAGTAGTTAAAACTAAATCGCGAAACACACTTGAAGTAAACCAGATAAAATCTAAATGTCAGTACACGAGACCAATTTCCTCTCCTTCGAACTGAGTGACTGCGTAAAAATGATGACAGGTAACGTATACATGGTAATTTCTACCACGAAGAAATCCCAGCGTGAGCTACGGATTCTTAAACGTTATCTTGTAGTTCAAAATAAGGGATTTCCAGCAGTTAGAATTCACTGTGACAATGTGTAGGAATATAGGAAGGCGTACATTTAGTACACCAGTGACGGAGGCACCCTTCACCGGCGAGCAAATTAAATGAACGAAACGAGTGCATGTATCACGAGAGGATTATCATGTCGGTAATCACGGTTTCATGTTTAATTTGCCGTCGAAGAAGTTAATTCAATTGAAGGCATGCTCTGCTCCAATTTTGGCCGTCCTTCCACGATTCTGTACAGGAGAAGATGAGTAAATGGATGAGAGGATGCCACAAAGGCATTCACTTAAGAAAGCATCAACGATTAAATCAGTCACCCTATGTTTATCTCCGAGTCGGATCAATGCATGTTTTTATCTGACTCTCATTGGACAGCTTTTAATTTTCCACAGGTAAATTAAAAAGTTTCTCGTATGGGTCCGATCTTCTCACATTATTATGAAATGAAGGCAGGGGAGCAAAAAACCTTAGCTCCTTTCTGCTTTACATGGTTTAGAACATGGGTTATGAGCAGAAGACAATTTTCATGCAGCATCACATTTGATATTATTATACACATTTACCTACGAGCCTGAACTTGCATGTCTTATTGTTTTTATTGAAAGAACCATGTTTGTTTACCTCGAGCATTGAATATTACATGGAGAGTAGAGCAAGCCTAGAGCTAATATATTATTTCAATTACAACCGTGTACATTCAGATAGATAACTTCCAAATAATTTCCCAAAAGTACCGGCGGTCGCAATTGTAACGTAAGACATACTGCAGTATGTAGCTACACGTGTGGAGTCCAGCACTACGCCTTGGTGTGGTCTTAGCCTCATTCCCTTATGTTTTTCCCAATGCGTTTTTTAAATAATTGCGTGAGCGATTTTCTCTAACATGTAATTAACCACAACATGTACATTTGGATACAAGAAAACTCGGAATTAACTACTTGTTCATCGTACAAGGTTTAGACATCTGTTTGATGTTATCGTCGTACCTCCTTTCAGAGCTTGGAGGACAAGCCCAGAGCCCAGCTGTAGATATTTCACAATAATAGCGAAGGTATTTTGGAATTGAGGGTGTAGGAAAATCCATGGAAAAATCGGAAAGATTAATGATAAAAATAATTTGCATGAATAAGTAAGAACGAAAGGAAGAGATAAAGTGAGGAGGCGAGAGCGACTTGAAGGTGTAATAGTAATCAGGGCAAGGGGAGAAGGCCCAGGCTAATTTTTCAATCGGGTTATATGAGTGCCATAAATCTTAGGAGGAGAGTCTTGTTGCTGGAGAGGAGAAGTGGAGAAATAAAGAAGATTTGGTTTCAATGACAGGGTTAAAAAATCCTATGAGTTATGTTGCGCGGCAATCTAGCCCTGCAATGTAATTATAACTGTTGGTTGAAAAATCGCAGTCTATTTTTTCCTCCACATACATCATATAATAATACCTTGACTATACATGCATTCAAGTAAGTTCTTTTCCCTTGTAAATATACATACATAGATATATACATGTAGCCAGGACTGTTTCCATTTATTTTGTCCCATGGCCGAGTGTACTGCATGAGACAAATCCCCGTTTGTGGGGAATTCTAGCTTACATTGTTTACTCACTAACTTTGTTAAGATTTAGCTCTTGGTACACGAGCATGAGTGAGAGAGGTAGAATTTACGCAACCACCTATCAGATTATTTTTGATAGATTAATAGGCTCGGAAATGCCATAAAAGTTTTGAAATATTTTGTGTTGAAGTTTCTCGCCCACAAAGTAAACCCTTCTCGTCAGCACCAAAAGCACAACATCTTAACTATTGCGGAATTTGGAGACGCACAGCCCACGTAGTCTTCCCCCAATTCTAATCATACTCACACACACGAACTTCCCTCACAATTCCATTCATTCACATTTGTCATTTTTTTGATTCCTTTAATCTAACACACGCCAGCCCAAAAGCTCGTTTCCTTTAACTCCCTCTTTTTCTTTTTAGCTTTTCTTGCAAATACGTTACATTAGAGTCAGTGCGCGCTTTCATTATTCTTCTCACAAGTTTAGCAAATATTTTGCCTTCACTTCATGCATATGCATTTAACGATGTAACTTTCTTGGAAGGATGAAGGATTCTTTCATACTGTATGACAGCAATAATTATTCCAACTTTTTTTGGGGATGAAAAAGTATTCGTTTTAATTTTCAAGAGATGTGATGAGGAAAGGTATTGAAGTTTATAGTCTGATTTGAATTTGTAACAGGGAAAATCTAGTCATGATAATTTGAATCTCCTTGAAATCTCTATGTCAAATGATGTATGTATGATATGGAATAATAATTTGTTTCATGTGTGCTCAATCCGACGAAATTCATACGATTCGTGGCTAAATGCAATTCATAACTGATAACATGAAAACCTGATGAGCATGGAATACCTAAACATGCATTATGTTACTACTTTTCTCAACGTTTCTCCTTTCTCATGTGTCACTCATACTAATTCTCATAGGGCTTTCGTACAGTACGTATGTATTCAGTGTCATTAACAATTCCACAGGTTTTTTCTTTTCCCCTGTCCCTGTGTATGACAACTAATCCCAAGGGTAAGCATCAATTGTGCATATGAAGCGACCACAATATGTAAGGAACATAAGAACCTTGTGAAACGCCAATGCTAAATCGTCTGTTGAGTGGATAATAAAGGCGTAGAGCAAAAGAAATTATTCTACCTACATAAATTCATTAGAGCCAGACGGAAAACCCGGTAAGGTAAGGGAGATTCGCTTGGAATTAAGTAACTTAAAAAACGCTAATAAAGAACAATTCCACGTTAAGTTATGAAATGATCTAAGATTCGTTTCATTTTAAACTGTAATGGTAATGGTGGACTGTCAGAACTGCTTAGGAGCCAAGGGAGAAAAACGTTTTTGGGCCACATGAGATGGAATTGCAGAATTTAGAAAAGCGGAGCTTACGTATTTACAATTTATAAGTCATTGTAATTATATATTATAAATATATATATATATAGTAATAATGTAATAATGTTGTACCTTGTAATGTAAAATGTGTAATAAAATGTAGAAAAAACACAACATTGATATGTGATACGTACATCTTTGCATACCTTGGTGGTGTGAGTCCTTAAAGAGGACTCAGTAGCAAACCCTTTTCCGCAAATGTTGCAGTGAAATGGTCGATTCTTAGAACGCTCCAGTTGAGCATCATGATTTCGCAGGTGTTGCTGAAGATTCGACAGTTGAATGAACGCTCGGCCGCATTCGGACACATGACATTTGTACGGACGCTCACCTAAGTAATTAAAAAAAAACACATTCGTTACTACAAATTTCTATAAATTTCCCTTTTCTCATATCATCTATCAATACCCAATCAGTAACTTTCATTGACCATTTTCAAGAATGACTTGAAACGGTTCTCCGAATCTAGACTTTCCCGTAGATGTTTGAATTGATTTGGGTTAAATGGGGAGGTATTCACATGCCACAAAAATTAAAACTATTCCCAGCGATATAAAGTTGAAAGAATCCAAGCGCAAATTCTCCGGATAAAGGACTTGAGAATTTTGTTTAAATGCAACTATGATTTACCAACTGAGATCTGATATACTTCATTGAATGCTGAGAGGAAGAATAAAAAGAGCTAGAGAAAAAAGTGAATGGTGGAAAAGAAGAGTAGGATGTACATAGCTGCATTGTTAAACTGTTAAACATTGTGGATAAATATTTTTGGAAATACAGTGCTTCCAGCCGAACACCGTAAAACTAATAAGCTCTGAATGCTCACGGGTACATACATTGAAAAAGTGAAAATGTAAAATATGTACGGTACAAGTTATGGAAGCTCAACCACAGATGCAGAGCCTTGCCTCCAAAGATATAAAAATTACAGTTATTTTGAGCTTAATTCGTGAAGCATGAATTTATTTGAAACTGGACCCTAGGCAGGAACATGATCTCAACATGCTTACTCCTTGCTTTTATTTCCTAGAAAAGTGATTGAGAATGCATGGGAATGCGGTGAATAAGAAAGTATTGTTAGTTGGTTGCTAAAAAATGCCGTACTTGGTATGCAAATGTCCTTTTTCCTGTTGCTAGCAAGCAAAGTTGAAGATTTCTTTAGATATTCAAATTTAGTGACGAGCTTTATGTTTACACACATTGTGAATAAGCTGAGTACACTGTAGTCTACTCTTCCGGCTACTCTCTCATATTATCTCCGTCTTGTCTCATGCAAATGATCTCTCCTTTGGTCCGTAAAGAGAAACCTCCCTTCCGCGTTCTTTGTTGTGCTTGGATTTTGTGAAAGAAAAGTTTGCTTCTAAGACAAGGAGCACAGTGAGTGAACGTAGGCTAGGAATAGGAGGAAGGATACGATGTGAAAAAAGCTACGTGAGGATCGAATGAGTGGACTAATGCTCGTTTATTAAAATATTTTGCTCACATTTGCATATGTGCTACAATAGGGAGGGAGGTGAAAACAAAGGTGGGTTGAATTCTAGGAAAGGGTGAGGAGGGTAGCCTTCAAGTGTACGTGTGTCTGTCTGCTTTGAATACCAAATGAGCTTCATGAAAGGCTGATTATCTGGTTGTGTACATCGGGAAAATGGACACTATAACCAACATTCATGTAGTCTCTGCATTTCAATGATAGTACAGAGAGTCCATCAAAGCCCGAGACCTGGGAACCTTCTCCTTTCCGGGTTTTTTCCCTGTCTTAATACGCGCTCTTATATAGCTCTTACACTATGCTTCCATTCACATTCAGAATCCCGTGTGTAAGCTGAAAAAAAACAAGGGGTATTTAATATGCGTGCAGTTATACTACATCCGTAAGATGATAATGTCTCTTTTCAAACCTCTCGCGTTCCATTACGCTCTCACTCATGGATTCTCATTTCAACTTTTTTTTCGTTTTCGCACCGATTCCTTCTAAATTTTCTCACCAAAATTCTCACGTAAGAGGATAAGATGCGTCAACCATAAACGCATGTTAGGAGTCAATAGCTTTGTTTTTGTATGCGAATCAGTTACCATGTCATGAAGTTAGACACTACAATATAACATAAGCTCGGTGGAGGGAAATGTTCATGAAATCCACCCGACTTAATAATAAAGTTATTCTCACCAGCAAAGACTTTTCACATTCAACTGAATCGCATCGAAAATTTTACGGTTATGCTAAATATAAGTGATGGAGCTTCGTGCATGAAACACAATTGTCAGTGAGTAAACGAAATGTTCTCAACTTGTCATAAAACGTAGTGACAGCCTACCTTTTTAGCTGGTGAGTATCTATGTCGGAAGAAATTTAAAAAAAATGCGGTTGATGCATGTGAACAGTGGGTATAAGAAGAAGGAAGTTGGTGAACAAGAAATGGAAAACCTGTTGTTCTTACGAATCTATATGAAAGATTTGGACTTGTGGATTTTATCATTCGACGACAAGTCAGAACTGCCCAAGAGTCTGCCCCTACCAAAAAGCCTAAGTGACATGATAAAAGTAATTACTTATTGCTGTCGGGCTGGATGGAAACAAAGCCTCAAGTTGTAGGCCAAACCGGAACTCACTCAGTCACTTTTTCTGTGTGCTCAAACTTCATGCAGAATATATAGAACAGAGCTGTGTATACAGTACAGTGGCCGCCAAAGAGCAGGAGCAGAGCCTGAACCTGCTAGGCGCAATCTGTGACTAAATGTTTATAATTGATATGATCACATTTCTTGGGTAGAGTGCTTAGGTTGATCAAAGGAAAAAGTCACGGAGAAACATCCATTAAATGTTATGTCCAGTCATAAATGTATTAGGGGGAACACGAAAGGCCTTCTCTTATCTCCGTGTCCAGGTGTATGTAATTGAATTTTTTTTTGGTCAGCCTCAGCCTCTCTCTTGTGAGAGTTGCTCGTGGTATTAAAGCGTGAGTTTGAACGAGCCCACAATACCAACCGTTACACTTCCTTCATTCCTAATCTGCATGCTTAAATAGCCACGGGGTAAAAGCAAGATATTCTCGCGGTACATATAGCAGATGATTCTTCCAAAGTCTCTCTCTCTCTCTCTCTCTTGTTTAACTACTCCGTCATATAAATACACATTTGGAGGGGAATTTTATGAAAAAATAGTAATTTTTTCTTTTTTTTCCCTTTCCACGTCCATTCATCTCTACCTGGAAAAAGTAACTGTAAATCATTTGAATGCAGAGGATTTGAGATGAAAATTATAATGAAAAGTAGTAGCCATGCCGTCCTGCGGGCCCTTCATCCTTCCTCTCCCTCCTTCTTATATGCACTTCCTACTATTTATTCAGAGAGTGTCTATTTATAGAATGCATATATAAGCAAGTAATAGAATATGAGCTGAAATAAAAGACTCGGACAATGTGGATAGATGAATCCTCAACTACTTGCTCACCTAAAGGATTTTCCTTGTTCCAGTCAGTGTATCCTTGCTCTCTGTGTCCATGTACATACAGATTTTTTCACTGGAACCATGGGTTTGTATTTACTCACATCATACTCGAGTATAATCTGGATTTATTATGCACATATGCAAATGAGAGTCTTTCATGGGACTGCAGACATGTAACAAGAAGCTCTGTTGGTTTCTTTCAAACCCTACTAGAGTCCACGAACGCGGAAGTAATACGAATCCTGGATTTTTTCCTTGACTAATACATAATTACTTGATGATGAAAAGTGTCATCACAACGTACTCAACTATTCTTGCATCCCCGGACTTGCTCATAGGAAAGAGTGTCAAAACATGGGAATACCTTCCCCCCCGACTATACAACTCAGTCTTTGCGGCTTGATTCCCCCCTTCCTTTGTCAAGAATCTAAACTTTGTCTATTCATCAGATTTTTCCAATGGAATTAACCGGTAGATTCTTTCCTACACTTTTAAGTTGAACGACTCGGGAATTCTTAAGAGAGAGAGTAAGAAAAAGAAAGAAACAGCTTGTGGGAGCAAATAAAAACCAGTCAAGTCGATCAAGTCTTCGGATTATTCCTGAGCATACGTGGAAAAAGTGGACTTTTAGCAAACGAAATTATTTGTCTCTCAGCAGGATGGCCGCCTTTAGCTCGCATAATTACCCATGTCTTTACCAGTTAGAAGAAAATTGTTTCAAAAAAGTTGCCAATTTTAAATCACGCTCACTACGGGGTCTCCTTGTATCTTTACCAACTAACGCTCTTAGTCCGGAAAGGCACATTTCTTTTCCAACTAATTCCAAAGTATCCGCAGAATGAATGCGCTTCCAAGTTTCCCCATCAACTCACGTACTACTACATAGTATGTATAGCACCCCAAACCTACTTCTACAACTTCTTTACCTCTTCTTCACGTTAGAATAGTTATTACAGGGAAACTGAAAGAAATTCTAGCACGCTGTTCATTACAGGAGACATAGAATGTTTATACATATCCTAGAATTTGAATTCAGCCATTCACTTAAAGGGTCCTTCCGTGTAATCACTATATAGATTCCAGCCTAAAATAGTAGTTGCGAAAAACATAACATTGGTACAAAACGCTAAACATCTTCAAACCAGCCCTTGATTTCTAGCTTTACATACTGCACCAACTTATCTGAGAAAATATTCAATCTGAAGATGGCAAACAACTATCGTAAAGATAAATATAGCTACTCAAGGTGAAAATTTATAGTTCATTTCAAGTCCGGTATTCCAAAAATAATTGAAGGCTAAAAAGTCAATATGTAGAAAATGAACAGGCAATAAACTATAAAGAATAAATGCATTCCAAAAGTAAAAATGAAACCACTGTCAATAAGCTTCTGACTTACATGATTACTATGTTATATCTCTGAGCGAGAACCCCAATGAAAAGAATTAAATTGACAGCTCTACTAGAATTTAATCAACTAGGGGCGACAAAAATAAAATAATAAAATGAGCCAGAGTAAAAACATGTTGACATTGCTCCACTATACTTTCCACTTGCAACAACTAATTAAAAGCCCCGCAAGAATCTTTAATATTGATTGAGGAACATTAAAGATTCTAAGGGGTTTTTTGGTGAAACTCAAAGTACTTGTCCCTGGATGTATGAATGTTGTAGCTGTCTGTCAAGCAGCACGAATTTTTCATGGCTGCCTTCGCTAAAAATTGGCTCGCATATACAGTAATAGTAGAAAGCGTAAAAACAATAGAAGGAATGGAGAGAGCATGGTGATAATTACCTGGTGTAATCATGGAAGCTCTGGAGCTCCCCTAAGACTGCTACCCAAAAATTCACTGACATTCCATAAAATTGCAGGGTATTTTCTATATAGGTGATTTTGAATATATTATATAAGTACTATGCCATCCTCGCTTAAAAACTACAATAAAAACTGTAGGAAAGAATTTAGACAGTGAGAGAGAGAGAGAGATGGTTAGAGAGCAAACCACAAACCTCACCCGCAGACAGGCCTAGAACCGAACCCCACTATTTACTTGTACATATCTGATATAATCCTGGGACTGAAGCGGGCGCCAAGGAGAAAAGTTTACCCACCTCTTCCAGCCAACTGGTTGCGAAAACCAAAGTGTAAAGACGACGCTGTCATTCCAAAAAAGTTAGTTGTATCTCTTTTTGTGTGTACTTTCCAATAATCTCCGCCTCCATGGAAATCCTAGGCTTTCTCATGCAATAACCCATGTTTTCCTTGTCTACACGCACATGCAATGCCGTTATATATGAGCTTACTCAGAACGTGTGCAAATGTGAAAAGTTTTGTGGGAAATTTAATGCAAGCCTTCCTTCATTTAATCCGAATGGAAGACATGGGAGCTTGAATCGATGAGTTTCTATTTTGACATACGAATGATTGATTGGCAAGGCACACGCTCTCCACTCCCTTACTATTACTCAGAGAGCTAGGGCTATTCTTCCTCTTCTGCCAGAAAACGAAACGGAATTTTGTCTGAAACCTCCCGAAGGAATTAAGGGATGGACAAGAAGCTCATCATCCAATGCACTTTTCCTTCCTGCTCTTTCTCAAACAAATCCACTCTCGTTTCTCCGTTAACAAACTCTTCTTGATTACAGCGTATGGTGTATTGACTCAGCCCTGCATTAACTCACGTGCTTTGTCAGCTATTGTATTTAGCTAAAAACAACTTCTCATCACAAATGAAAAAAGAGCCGCATTAAGAATGCTGTCAAAGTTAGAACAATTCTAATGACATTTGTCTAGATTTCCCCGTTAATTTTTGCCTCCGCCTCTTTTGTAATAATTCTTATAATATCAATCGCTTGCTCCTTTCAGCACCAATTTGTACCTTAACCCTTTCCCATCTATCAGAATGCCTCGGAGATTTTTGCCCACGAGAGCAAAAGCTCCTGCCGTTTTGAGATTGATGGTTGTCTCATTTCCTTCGAAACCCGTACCCGTAGCATTCTAATGGATATTCACGCACGCTTTCGTTCTCAACTAAATCAATGGTTTGTGGAGGCAGTGGCAATTCCATTTCCTCTCCCGAAAATGCCACTGAAAAATGATGTTGTTTACTGTCGGAGATGAATTGTCCTTCTTCTGGCCTCAACTCAACTGATTTGCCCAACCATATATAGCATGGAATAAATGCTAATAAATGGTACACATAATTATGAGAACAAAATTTTGCGTAGCAGTACAATTTGTACGCCTTTAAATACCCATGAAATGTGTATGAAATGTAAACACTTGGATGAAGCAGATGACGCCAAATGCATATTGTAAGTATACGTGGAGGCAGAATACTGTACAGCGGTTCCCATCCCAAAGCCAGACAGCATGAATCCGGAATAGGGTCTCTGCATCAGGAATGTTTATATATAAGTAGAGTTGGCGTATAAATTCATTTATTCAGAACGATTAATCTGTGTGCTAGGGTTATCCATTTTCAGCCACTTTATGGATAATCCAACAGACAAGTCAAACGAATATCATGTACAAAGCTGAAGGAAGTAGCCGAGTTCACCTACACTTGCAAACTGATATTAAGCTATTTGGGGATATTCCTGAGCGTTGTGAGCATATTGTAATAGAATTGAGGAGGGCAACTGCACTTGAGGTATGCTCAACCCTTGTTATACACAGATATACCCAAGAATATAGAAAAAGTAAGGGTTTGCTTTGATTCCACTTGAAATTAGCATGGAAAGAGAAAGTCTAAAGAATAAAATTGTGCTTGGGCGGGTGAAAAATGGTGCAATTTTCAAGCTAAAGGGTAAAAATCGTAGGAAAGAATAAATGAGTTTGCACTGCTTTTCCCTTTACGACAGAGTGTAATAATAATGCATGTGTAAGGATATGTACATGAGCGGTTCTCTAGCTTATAGATAGGTAATTCCCTTCGCAGCACGTTATCATGAGCGAAGCACTTTAGAGCTTGCCCAGCCTGGTACCATTCTTTCCCACGTCATAATTTTCGGAAAGAAAAATTCAGGAAAACAGAACATTCCCCGTGGATAAGAAAACCTTTCTTCCGTCCACATGCATACACTCTCTCCTAGTTGTGGTCATGTGTAGGTAAACGTTAGAGGAGTGCGAGGTGCAGTATATGTCATATCCATAGGAGTCTCTACTTTTGGCCATATCATTATCGTGGCACTCCGCAATTACTCATTTCTTTGGCCGGGAAAAGAAGCGAAAAAGAAGCCATTCGTCAAGATCAAGCTCATGCAAGACTTTCCCTGCATTTCTCACTTTCCACCAACCTTTCCAAGTCCTTACACACAGTCACTTGGAAATATTCAAGGAGTAAACGAGACTACGAGACCTGTCTTATCGCCCCCTCCACTCCTCCACACGTATCAAGTGAGGTGGAGGAGAGCACAACTCAAAGGTCACAACTCGCCGTGCTTTCCAGAAAGGATATCTCTTGGCACGGACTTTATCTCTAAAGTCCTTCTAATTCCCTCGTTGAGAACTCTCTCTTTTCCCTTCCAATGCGGTACACTTCCATTCAATCGGCCCTTCACTTGAACTTCTTTCCCCATCGTTTGTACGCACATTAGGTGCACAAAAATATACATTGCAGATATACTAATTACATGTTATTATTCATCTTGGCCGTCAAATTAATAGTAAAAAAAAATATATGATGGAATGAAGGTTGGGATACAGGACGGAGGGAAGAAGTGGCATTTGGAGCTTCATTCGAATTTAAAAGCAATGCTGACTGTGCACTTGAATGCTGGGAATGCATCTGAACTATTCTGAAGGGAGTGGAAGATAAGGAAGGGAGAGAATGTAAGGAAGGGAGAGGAGAGGTACGTATGATTTGATGTGCGGGAAAGGGAACTCACAGTGTACGTAGATACATGTGTGTTCTGAGAGAGTTTTTTTAATAATTCAGTTATTATGAACGCGTGGAAGAGTACGGGAGAAAAAATAAGGGGAAAATACAGTTTATTAAAAAAATTAATTAAGTCAGGAGAAAAGAAAGGAGGAGGCGGCAGAGGAAGACGAGCGAGTCCATGTAAATGCATAATATTAAAGAAGCTTTTTTCTTCTACTCTCACACAATTATTTTTTGCTCATTTTCAAGAATGTTTCGTAAGGCCAGAAGCCAGTAGAAAAGTGAGATTTTTCTCCTTTTAAAACATTCACTTGCCATTGTAAATAAATGAGAATTTCAGAAAGACGAAGAAAATATAACCATTAGCATGGAAAAATCCTCTTTCTTTTATCTCTCAAGTGTCGTCTTCAGGGAACAACACAGAGAAGTGAGAAATTGAAACGACTAAAGGCATAGCGAACTAGTCGGGCAGCACACTCACACACATGCAGTTGTAGTGCGAGAGAGAGAGAGAGAGAGAGAGTCAAGTCAAGGAAAAAATCTTTATTAAAAAACTTATTATGTTTGTGTGGAAACCTCATTCCATGCATCCTTCAGTTTTTATATTGTTATTTTTCATGCTTTCCACCGTTCAACTTGATGAATAGAAGCTGTATCTCTCCCGATTGTGAAAGGAAGAAAAACACTGGAAAGAATCACTCTGACATCCAATATCAACGATTATGATACAAATCAGACTCTCCGGCCTGTCCCGCTCAACGTTCACGGCCTTAATTAATTATTGACTTTGCTGCCTTTGCATACCATCGGGTCGATTTCGATTTTCAATATGTGACACCATTCAATATGCCCATCTCTTAACTTCCTCTTCCCTCCCCACCACTGCTCCAGACTCTTTTCCTCAAATTAATAACAACTTACTTTTCTGGGGTCGCCATCCTATATATATAGTACAACTATAGGAAATTCGCCGAATGCTTCTCTACACGCCTTATATTAATCGTGTCTTCCTTTTACTAACGGAAACTATAAAAATCGCAGAGTATCATCTCCTCCTGGCTTCCTAAAATGTTGTGAAGAAGATACTTTTCGAATATGAATTAGAGAAGGAATTTATATGATGTGGAAAAAATTCAATAAACTCTTGAGTAAAAATTCTGTGAAGCAATCCAATAACCCACTGACCGGTTACTGCCATCGTAATATATAAGTGGGATAATCCAAACTGAGTAGACAGAGTTGCTCATTCGAATACGAAAATTTCAATATGACAACATTCCAACAAATCCAAGCTATACTCTTATACATGTATAGATTTACTGTTACATAGGCTTACAGTAGTGGTAACTTGAGTGAATGATAAGCAGCATTACGGAAATCGCTTGAACAAGTGAAAATAAGAGGAGACTGACCAAAAAAGTAAAAATGGGAAAAGTTGAAGTGAGTGAGGAAAAGGTGTCTCATTGAAATCCATAATGCATAACTCATCTTCATCTCACCTAAGTCACCCGGCCACATCGTCAACTAAAAAAGTTTTGATGTTTTAATGAAGTTTCCTTTTTCCATGTTCCCCTCTCACCGACTCGTTGGGAAGAAAGGTTTCTTATGAAAATAAGAAGGGCTTCAGGCTCTGTGTTTACATAAAGATGCTATATGCATAGTAGGATGCCCGAGTCAGAAGAGAAGGTGGAGAGGGAAAAAAGGGATACTTTTTGCATGTAGAGCACATACTGGATGGATGGAACCTCCGCATTGCTGTGTCCTATGATGAATCTTTAGTTTTTTCCTTCCTTATTATATCCCACTTACCTATATGTGTATATGTATGCATATAGGAGAGAAAGATTACACGCGAGACCTGCCGAAGAATAACATTGCGCTAAGTGTGGACTAGTGGAAAAGAGCAACTGAAGAAAACAAGGAAAGATTTTATTATGCATATCTCCTCTGCTTTCTCTTGTTATATCCCCAGACGGCGAGCGAGTGAGAAAAAACTACAATTCCCTCTCTCTCATCATTCCCTCTTCATACACACAGATAGATGAGAGACCCGGCTGGAAAAATAATGAACAAGATCAAAATCAAAACAAACTTGGCATCACTAATTTTTCAAAGTCTCAAACTTACTTCCAATTCTCTTACATCTCTTTTTACTCCCTATTTTTTTTTACTACATACTTATTCTCAGTACCTTTTCCTCTTAATTTTTCCACTTGGACCATTTAACAACAAATTTTAATGAATTCCCTCACCTCCCACCTAAAATTCACCAGACCCTTATTAGAAAGTTATGAATATAAAAACACGAACAAACAGTGAGTAGAATGGTGGTAGTGTGAATGGTTCAAGGCATCCACCTTGCCAGTACATAGGATATTATGCTATCCGTTTTTCAAAGGAAATCAATTGAAAGGAGCAAAGTAACCAAACAACCCTGGTCTTTTCAATCCATAGATTTTCAATAGATGGAATTTTTTTTACTTGAGAGAAAAAAAATGTTGTGAACAAGTGAAAACATGAAGCTTCTGCGTGGGTCGCTTTGTGTGGGACTTGTTCTTTTGCTTGTTAACCTTTTGATCTGTTTAGCGCTTGTAGGACAAGTGAGGAGTACTAACCCCATGCCACCAACCCAGTTTGGATCTATAACTCTGGAAGGGGCCCTTCTCCAGTTACTTGAGGAGAAGTTGGGTAAATGAAGGAATTTCTGCGGTGAGTTCTTGAGGTGGGCACGAGGGAAGTGCAATAAGGACATGGAGCGGACTAATTAAGCTACGCAAAATGAGGAGAGGATCGGGAAAGGTAAAAGAATACGTCTCAATTGTGGCACTCGGAAGCTGGGAGAAATAATTACTCATTTATTTGGGCTGAAACGCTCATTTGTCAACGTTTAGAGGAGTAATTCCTGAAGAGCGTCACATGGATCCAGAAATGAATCAAAAAGTTAAGTAGAGGCGAGCTCAGTCTTCATAATTCATCCTTCTGTTATTTTGCCTAGGGAATTTTTTGAGGAAAAGCCCATAAAAATATGATGAATGTGAATGGAGGGGAATAAAAAGGTTAATAAAACGGAGGAATAAAAGCCTATTTACACAAATACTAAAAGTTTGCTCTGTGGTCAAATAAGGTGTCTCTCTCCTCCTCTCGCTCTCTGTCTCTAGCTCTGCTTCCTCTTTCAACAAGAAACAAAGAAAAAGAACGTCAAACAAAAAAAATGTTGTCTTTAATCATGCTAATTCGAGGAGCTAAGATTAGCGTTGCCATCCAAGTAATAATTTTGATAATTTAGCCAAACAGAGTGTAATCTTCTATTCTTTTCTTTCTTCTCGATCAAAAGACTTGACAAAATATTCATTTCCTTTTTATTTGCGTGTCCTATTTAATATTTCTTGGTTCTAAAGAAAGTTCCCATTAAATTTTACCGTTCCTTCCCCTCCTTTGTTGCTGTATGTGTATGCAAATGTGGCTGAAGGAATGTTGCGTATGAGGAGAATCTATTCAAAAGTTATTTTGTTTGGACGTGCATGTGTGTAGGAAATATGCTCGTAAAGGCTCTCCCATCTTTTCAAGACTACTGCTATAGTAAGGGACAAGAGAGGTGACAATCAATTCATAAGCTCTTTCTCAATCCCATTCCTCAGCGCGAGGACTGCGGGAACTTAGGACAAAAGTTGTGTGAGGAAAGAGTGAGTGAGCAAGAAAAATCCAAAGCCAAGTCGACAGTTTTCATGGTGGAGAGAGAGAGAGAGGCAATTACCTTTCCCTTTAATTGCATTTTTTATCGGCCCAACTCTCGCATTCGATCCACCATTTTTTATGACTTGCCAAGAAGCAGGGTACTTTCAAAACTCTATAATATTCTTACATCTTGTAATTTTCTCCTTCTCGAAAATCATCAACCACTACGGGTATTTGTTAAGACCTAGTCTTTGAATGCCTGCATGTGCTGTTGGGGAAGAATTGGAGGGTAAAGAAGGATGGTCATTTACATATCTCCTCAGGACTCCTTTTCATGAAGGGGCTTCCTCAACCGCAGCTCTGCAAAGGTAGGCTCAGTGTAGAGAGTGGGATTTTACGACCTCATCATGGAGATAATAAAAATAATATTGGTTCTCTTCGCAATAGGTGGTCGCTGAATAGAACAACAATCGAGAGTACAATCCAGCTGTGAGAAATCACATTCGAGTCCATAGAAGAAAAGACGCATCCGTCTTGTGTCTGCATCATTCTTACCACTTGAGTTAGAGTCAAGCGTATCCAGTAAAAATAAGCTAGTAGGAGCATTAATTGTGGGGCGCTCTGATACGTTTGCTCACACGCTACCGAAGAAGCTAATACGTAGACCTTTGAAAAGTTTTCATGATTGAGGTCTAGTTTTATGTGCTAAAGAAATTCTTTGGCAAGGTACACAATAAGGCAACAGGGCGATTTCTTGTCGTGACTTTAGAGGAATTCTAATGAGAGAAACACTGAGCATGAGTAATAAAAATGAGAGGCTCAAATCAGTAGCTATATGTCCTGTTCCAGCGTATATAGTAAAGTGGGTGCATAAATGTATCGAACGAGGGACGCTCATCGGCCTTTACGTTTATATGCATAATATCTTTTCTGAATGGAGCAGTTTGGAATTTGTGACCGGCGAAAATAAAAAGTGGCATAGAAGAGGGGAGGAATCATGTATGAGGAAGTGTAGTTACACGATTTTCCTGAAAAAAAAGCTCTCACGTGAGGAAAAAGATTAGGACGGAGAGTGAGTGAGAGGAATGATTGCGCAAACAAGAACAAATGAAAAAGTGAAATGAATGTTGAAGGAAACTAATGAATTTTCTTTGCCGTAAGAAAAAGAGAAAAGCAGGGAGTAATTTTAAAAGATTTGATTGCATGTACTTTCTGGATGAGAAAAAGTGGCCGTAAATAGATCCTATCACTCCCAAACATCCTCTATGCATTATGTATGCATCCCGGGGAAAGGGATGGGTCCGATTCGGTGGAAATTTACCACGCCCTATAAAATAGCCTCGCAAAGCTCCGCATTTTTCTCTCCCCTAACAAGAGAGTAAGAGAGAAAGTATCCTATAAATCCGAACATGGAGGGAACCTCAACCTCCCGGACCGATACTGAACTTTTCAGGTGTGAAAGGATGAAAGCATTATACGTGCATAGGGATAGTGGGCCGATGGTACTGAAAAGAGTTGATTTTGAAATGAATTAAATACCTGTGTGGAGCCGTGTGTGTTGCTGGACATGAGAAAGTTGCTTGAATCTTCGGTCACAGTAAGAACATTTGTATGGTTTCTCTCCTGTATGAACGCGGATGTGTTGAACGAGCTGGTGGTTAGAGGAGAAGGACTTGAGGCATTGTTGACATTGATGTGGTTTCGATAAAGCTCCACTTTCAGATCCTGAGCTGGAGCCCGCGCGTATAAGTTGTCCGTGGTGCTGACTGCTGAGATGAGAGCCAGGGCCTCCCGCTTGCTGTTGAGCCGCAGCCGCTGCTTGTTGCTGTTGCTGCTGCAGTTGCATTGCGGACTTGTGCATAAAAATCTGTCAAAAACATCAATTCATTATTCTCAGCTGTCGTGTTCGCCTTTCAATCTTAAACCAACTACATGGTCTCAACAACCTCGAACAATCACACCCTCCATTCCGTTCAATAATAAACATCCGCACTAGAAACCGACGTTAGGGCTGCAAGGGAAGCATAGTGTGCTGAGCTATTTTCCGGCAAAACTTCACTCCCAATTTATACAAATCTCGGAACAAATCTGGAGTATTAGTAAGCAGAAATTGTCGCAGAATTCCAGAGTTCTTTATCTAGCATGGGAGTAGCCGTGATTGCAGAAATAATTTATGGTAGGGAAGGCATGGAGTAAACCTTGATATGTGCATGAAGTAAGTGATACAAGTCTTGCTTTTACAATAGTCACTCTCGAACTAAAGCCTGGAAGGTCCGTGAAGGAGGAATTGAGGAGAGGAAAGAAGGTGAAAAATGTCGTCGCTTAATTAAGAATGAGAGGGATGAATTAACAAGACCCTGCCTTGTTCCTTTTGCTTTCTACAGCAACATGTTCCCAAGAAATTGAGGAAAAAGTAATGAAGACACACACACGAGCTAAGACCCTACGATAAAGGCTGAGAAAGAGAGAGAGAGATAGAGAGAGAGAGGAAAGAAAGCATGCGGAGGCTGACAGAAGATTTTTAAGTTATGACGAAAGCAGAATAGGGAAAGGCCGGGATGTTTATGCATGGGATTTATTCATCCATCCATCAAACTTTCAACATCACGAGCTTTCTTAAGTAAACCAAACGGAGAGAAGAGTTGCGAGGAAGAAGCTAGAGAGCCCAGAGTCTTGCATAAACTATGTGTAGTCTGTTTCCACACTTAAAAAACCTTCACTCTGATTCATGAAAATTTGCCTTTTTGATCTTCCAGTCGACCAAGTCTTAGCCTTTAGCACACAAACCTCCTCGCTTTGGTGGGAAAGGCTCGCCCTCAATCTCCCAACCACTCCTGGGTAACTCAAAGTCCCAGCAACTTACAAACTTTACCGCACAAAACGCCACGTCATCAGTGTACGTACTGAGGGAAAATGTGTACATACCAACTAATATATACATATGCATGTAGTATGTAAGGGAAGGTAAAGAGCATTGGGAACGAGGATAAAAAAAATGGAGGAAACCCCACGGAAGAAAAAAGGGTGGAAAAACAAACAAAGAAGAAAAAGTGGCTCTCAATTTAACTTTCACGATTGCATTTTCCCAGCGAAACTTAAGAACACCCTCAAGTATATTTTTCACCGGCGAGAGAGAAAATGTATTTGATGATGAGGAATATGAGCTGAGTTTCCTTCCTATCCTTACTACGTGCATACCAAAGCTTTCAGATAAGAAATAAAGTGGGAAACTTGAAAAAGAGTTCAATAATATAATAATCAGTGCTTGACGTTTTCTTTTCCTCCCGAACCAAAAGCCTCCTTCTAGACATAACCACTTTTTTCCCTAAGCTAATCATTACTTGACTTTTTCCCCATTTTTCCTTCCCATCCCATCAACCCAAAACTATTGCCTAACTTTTTTATTCACATTATTACTCCCGCTCTAACTGGAAACTCTCCGTCTCCTCACACGCCCTTGTCACCCACATAACAACCTTCCTCGAAGCTCTTTCTCTTCAAAATTATTCCTCATCCGCTCTATATGTAAGAGGAGTAGTTATTCAGACACTTCCATGGAAGGACTAATCAAATCCTTCCCTAATAGATAATACTTGTGTCCTTTCTTTTGCTTCTTCACATTTTGGATTAAATGTGGAGAGGAGCCGCAAAAGGAGAAGGGAGGCAAGGGTATTGGAACAACCCTACATACAAGTCACTCTTCAAAAGGAATTAAAATGTCGAGGAAAAAATTCTCAGATGGAATAATTGGCGTTGGGGCAAAAAAGAAAAAGTTCCCTGATAATGATATGAGAATAGTAGTAGATATTTGAGAAAAAGAAAAAGTTGAGAATGGAAAGTATGTGAGAAGAGGACGACGACGAAGAAGAAGAAGAAAGAAAGAAGTTAAATATTGGAGCTATCCAAGCGGAAGGGAATCATGGAAAGGAAGGGAAAGAATGGAATTTATATTGAGAGATTGGTAGTAACAAGGAGCACACCAGCACTCAGCATCGCACATACACGTACAACCGCCCACCTAATTGTCAGACTAGAAAAGGAAACCCCTGCTATTGGAGCGAGAGAGTAGGAAAAAGTCAAAAGGTGGTGAAAACTTTGGAGATTTCTTTGAACCAGAAATCACAAATTAGATGTATTCAGAATAAGCATCAAGTACATCCACCATCAGTCCAAGCCACCAAACTCTACGACGTTTACTCACTCTTTTCAATTCTTCCCACTCCTACGAATTGCTTTCGCATTTGCAGAAATTCCGCTCTCTCAATCCAGCCAGCATGAAACAATGCTAGATTCACCTCTAGTAACGTGTGTGTACTGTGTACAATATACGAGTACGCTATTTTGGCACCTCCTCAAGTCCTCATCACGAATCACACCAGCCTATTTACAATGAACCAATTTGCTCAACATACAAAACAAAAAATAACTAATTATATCTAATTGGGCTCCCTTCTTTCCTAGCCCACTTCTCATTAACTCCTGATCAATAGATATCATTCCTTGGTTGAAAGTACACGTAGCACTGCTTTTAAGGGACAAAAATAAATTTCAAGTATACATTCTGAAAAAATATTATAGTAATATAAAGCTGATGTGTGTGACACAAAGAAGGGGCTTGGAAAATGTAATTGGTTGGAGGCGGCATTAGAAAAACAGGCATTTTATTTAGGGTTTTGTCGATGATTCTATACTACTATAAAAGTATTGCCATAGAAATTGAGGAGTAGTTTCTACGGACGATATAATAATTCCATGGGAGATGAGGGAGGAACAATGAGTGTTTGGGAGAAGAATGGAAGAAAAAATGGAGCTATTAGAATTCAAAGAGCGTTGCAAAGAAACAGGGGGAAATTTGAAACAGAACCGCAATACCAAGGAACAGGATGAATGGGCATGGGTGGATTTTTAGACAGCATTTGGGTTTCCTTATTGTGGCCAACATAGACGACGTGAGTTACATGAAATCATACAATTATTATTTTGCTTCTGCTTCGTTATTTCACCAAACATTTCCCATTTTCTTCCCCACATATTTTTACTTTTTCCTTCTTGGAGGGGAAATCAAGAAAATTGCACACTCCTCCGCTGACATTAGTCCACCTCCTCTCCCATTCCAATAAATTCCCCCTAAGCATCCAGTCAGGGAGGTACTTAATGATCTTTAATAGAGTCATAGCTAAGTCCAAGAATCCATTTTGACACACCATTACCGAAGACTAAATACTATTGATAGTTGTCCACGTCCCTTTCAGCTCTCTTTCCTTCAAATCCCTCAAGCTCTTTCATTTCTTTTGGCTGAGTTATTTTTTACTATCTGTGTAAAGCCTCTCTGCTTCGATGGAAAAAGTTCTCTGCCCATACTGACAACTTGCAGGGGAAAAAAGCTCTTGCTTGGAAGTTGTTTGGAAGCAAAGGAAAACAAGTGGATGAAGGGTGGTTGCTTGCTTGCCATGGTAGGATCTATATATCGTGGTGACACATAGATACGAGACAAGGAAGAGAAATTTTTTTGGAAAAATGGGGATTTTTATGACCTGATTTGCATTTTAATCAGAGCCCCTGGGGATATTAAAAGGATTCATGGTTATGAAATGAACCAAGTTTTTTCATTAACTCTCTCTCTCTCTCTCTCTCTCTTTCTTTCTCTTCGCTGGATGTGTAAGGTTAAGAGTCTCCTGCTTTATTTTTCCAAAACATTGCCAATAATGTTGGAATAGGGATCGGAACAGAGTAGACTGTTAGTGAAAAAATGCTATAGCTGATTAGACACACTTATTTTACCCGCACTCCTAGACTAGAAAATCATGGAGGAGTAGAAGAACAGTGCACTAAAATACTGCAATACCCATCAAGCCAAGTCAACTCTCTCCCATCACCAGCCTTCCGAATGACTCATAACGAAAAAAGGGGTTGGAGATATAAAAATAGGGGAAGGAAAAAATAAAAAATGTTTACGTGGAAATACGTGGTTGGAGCAGAAAACATTAAACATACATACGCTCCTCTGATATGTGACCCTCTCTCTCTCAGTCCACTAACAATACGAAAATGCATTCTTCCTTTTTCGCTCCCTATTAAACGCAAACCTGGAGTTTCCACTGGAAATGCATAAATATGTATTACAGGGGTGGTTGGAGCAAATGAGCGGAGCTTTTTTATTCTTTTTCCTTTCACTTGCTTCATCCATCCTTTGAAGGCTTAGCTCAGCCCAGTTTTAATCATTCATTGGTATTTGTATTTATAGCGGTGCACCAAAATCGGCGATTCTAAAAACTTGGTTATATATGAGGAGTGAACAGCTCTTTTTCCTATATAATATCAATGGTTCCAGGAAAAAGAGAAAAATAAAAAAAGTATGCGGGAATCAGACGTTTAGCCACTATATAAATTCAGGCAAAGGAAGGAAGTTAAATAAAAAAGGGAAAATGATGGGGGAGAAAATTGAGAGAAGAGGACAGCTATAGAAAAAAGCTAGGAAAGAAATTGGAATGCGGCTGATCCCACATAAAGGTTCGTCATGTTGGAAAAATCCAACCAATCATTTTTTATCGTCCCTGGTTTGGGGTCGTCTCACTCTCACACACACACATGTAGTCACTCGTTTTAACTTTGAAAGATCACCCGGGAAGAAATTAACTGAGTTTTTTATTATTTGCGCCAACGCATGCCTTACACTTCCCTTTCCTCTCCCCTCACAGACATCCCCACCTCTACTTTTTAAAAGAAAAACGAAAAAGTTGTGTGAAAGGATATAAGTGAGAGAAACGAGTGCATGTGTTCGATTCCCATTGGAGAATATGCTGAACAAAGCCAAGTCTTGTCGTTCTTTAACCTTATATAAGTGCAACCAACTTTCACGTCTCAGGAAGAGTCTCTTGAGAAGAGCAAAAACATCCTCCACCTGGAATTCCTTCTTTTCAATCCTCCCTTTTGTTTTTCATTAAATAATCCACCTTTGTTGCATATTTAAGAGTGAAACCACCAATACTTTTCAATTCTCTCACCAAGTTTCATTTCCTATGAACCCAGGCTCAAAATGTTGTATGTATTTAACCTACTGCAACTTATGCCGTTTTGTCCCACCATACAATATTTATTTGTTCGATGTTTTTTGCCTCATATTCTTTAATCTGCTTGCAATGCTCTTGCATTACCATCCACAACCAGTAAAATAATTCACTATAAGCCTTTTTTAAACTGAAGTCAGTGACCAGGAATGGGTGGACAAAAGATTTGCATCAGAGTCCAACGGGACCATATACACAAGCAATGTGTATATATTTATAGTTAGAGATAAGTGACGATATCGGAAACTGATTTGACAATAAAATCGCATTGAAGATTTGAATATTGTCATATGGGAAAGTATATAGTACATAATGAAGACCGCAAAATAGATTAGAGGGAATGAGATAGAATATAGTATTTGCTTTGCAAAGATAGGGAATTTTCCTCCTGCATGCATAAATATTGTGGAGCGTCGTACAACAACAGTACACTTTGGTGGGCTGGTACTATATTCCTTAGTATTGGCCAAGAGCAGTTTGGCTGTGGTCCCCGTGGGGAGCTAGGGTTAGGGTGCCATGTTTTTTGGTCCAACTCCTCTTTTCCCTTGATTGTGAGTAAGAGTATAGTGAATAATAAATACGATAAAATGTTAAAGGAATCAGGGATGAGTCGGTGTAATCTCTTTGAGCGGAACATAATCTATGTGCTTTTCCAGGAATCGCGTCGTTATTTACATTATTATGAAAACTCAGCCTTTCATTAGGAACATGGCAAAAGGGAAAAGAAATGGAGGAAAAAAGTAGGAGGAACGGAAGAAAAACACATCTTGTGCTATTGTTACCCCAAGAGAAAAGGAAAAAGCACTTACAAAGAGTGGAGGAGAAAAAAGAGACTAAGCGATACCACTTTACAGTGTAAAAGAGATGAGAAGAGACAGACAGGCAGACAGACACTGAGGATGAAAGTGTTATACATGGAGAAGGAAGCTCGCTCATAGCCTTTCTATGCATTTGTACATATTCAGGAGGTTGTAGAAAAACAGAAAGAGATGAAGAGAGAGAGAGAGAGCAAAGGAGCAGACGGAGAAAAGAAGGCTGCCGACCGAGAGAGTGAGAGTGCAATAATAAATAAAAGTGTCGCACTGGAAGCTCGTTTCGCGGAGAAAAAGAAAACAAAAAGAAACGCTTATTTTAAGGATGGAATGACTGGCTACGAATCCAGAGAGAGAGAGAGGATGGACGAGTGAGAGTGAGTGAGACTAGGAGAAAAAACGCGATAAAAGATTTCAGAGTCTCTCTCACAATCATAACTCATGACGTAGTGTACGCGTTATTATGTGGAGTCTTTATGGATGGTCTCACTCTTTCATCCTTTGCTCCTGCCTCACATGAATCTTCCACGAGGAAGGAAAAAGGGAATGCAATGCATGATTTTCACTTAAATATGAATTTCATGTCGGCCCGTGTCATAGTCGCCCAAGCGAACATTTCTTTTGTAACTTTCTCAATAACTTTTTCCTCTTCTCCTGCTCCGCTCACTCTTTTAGCGAAAAAAACCAAGGGCTGCCCTCATAATTCAACCCCTTCTTTGTCTTTAAATATTTTTCCTATTGGTTTCCATGCCTCCTAAACACTACAACTTCCAGACTATAGCGTGTGGAGAAATGGTACATTGGTACGACAGAGTCCGGGAAAGGAAGAGGAGGATGGGCCCCTGCTTACAACCAAATAATGATAGCATCCCAGTGCCGTTCCATTCCGCATAAATTACATCAAATATTCATTCCCTCTGCCCTCCTTCGCCCCAACCAACTCCACTGCCAAGTCATCCCTACTATATACTCATACTCGCCATGTCGTAATGCTTTTTTCGAACTGGATAGCCTTTTCCCTATACTTCTGGTCTAAGTTCAAATGCTTTCCAAACCCTTTTTGAATATTTAAATTACCTAAATCCTAGCTCCTCGTTATCTCTCATAATTTCTCACCCACAATTTTCTTGTCACAGTAAAGTCAGTTTTTCCCTACTCACTTCTATAGTTTTTTTTAACATGCGACCTAAGTCACTGGCGAAGGCTTGGACGACACTTGTCAATAACCGTTTGAACTGCATCAAAGAATTTATCACAAATTTCCATTGTTACCTGCACTTGTTTCTATTGTAAATTGTCATTCATTTTCGTACACTCCTTTGTTATAAGCAAGCAAAGAATTTGTGGAAAGTAGGGAAGGACAAATATTATTTGAAATGCTGCTTTTGGGAATTTGAGTTTGGTTTAAAAAATGATGACATTTTAGCGTGCGTTGTGCCAGAGGAAAATGTCAGAGTCATAATTTATGAAAATGAGTGTGTATTTAATACGACAGCTTAAAATGCAGAGGAAAAGGTAGGTTAGAAATAAAAAGGCAATTATGTCCTTTGGGAGGAGAGGAAAAAATCCTTGGGAATGTGGATGTGACACCGATACATGGCATGAATCATTCGTCCACATTTCATGGCCCACCTTTAAGTGCGCTCAAAATTGTCCTTGTTACTCCACCACAGGTGAAATATTGTAATTGATCCTTTTCCCCATTATTTCTGTTTGCACTTACTCCCGAAAATGGATTGAGCAGGTTCAGGCTTATACAATAACGTTTCAAATTAATCACCCATTCAATTCCAAAATAAACAACATCTTGCCTCAACCTCTCGTCAACGAGTCTCAGCTCCCAACTGTTACCAATTACCTACTTTAACGACATTTTCTCCATAAAAGTCATAATTTCATAAAAGTTAATTTTTCATAGAAATGTCTTTTGCCACATGTTTCTGCACCAGCATGGAAAAAATAAATTGGGTGACCAAAGAATTAATTGACTCAAATGAATTGAATTCCTTAACTCCACTAATTTCCCTTCAAATCCACAACTGCCAAAGTAAACACATCTGACTATGATCCTAAAAAACTCCATTGTTTTATCTTCACACTGACTATTTGCATAACCGATTCCCCGGATAGGAAAGATGGTCCGGAGAAAATAAAACGTTAATGCTTCTGCTGATTGACTTGGATTCTAACAATAAGTAAGTATTACTCGCCTTGGTTATGTACACCATTAATTACAAGCCGATGTGCTAATTTGCAGTAGGAGTTTGTAGCGAAGCAGACGTGAGAATGGGAATGATGATGCACTTGATTCGTTCAAGGTCTCTAACTCGTTGGAAATTACTATGCGAGTACTGGAAATAAAGCGCAACACGTACACATGTATCTGCAGTTGCATAGGTCTCGGTGTGTAGAGATAGTACAGCAAGTTTGTAATAATAACTCTCCTAACACATTTCCCTATTGAAGAGAAGTTGAGAGAGTAACACTGAGAGTCAAATGCACGTGGCCATTCCTACCACTCAGTGTGAACTTCTCTTCTGTTCACTACATTTCTTACTCACATCCATTAATTCAACTATAGAGAGAGATGGATTCACTTGGAAATCCGTTTACGTAAAAACAGGTTTTTGCACTCTTGCAGTGCACGACAACTTTACCTCAACTTCGTATATCTTGATAAAATGAAAATAAATGTAATGGATAAATTAATTAACAGTAGTATTTGCAGTGTGTGAGTATTTTTAAAACTCTCAAGACTTTCTGCTATTTTACCTTTGCCTTCAAAAATAATCTTCCATAGAATTAATGAAGTAGAGATATCATATATCTATATATATAAGCATGTATTTTCTTAGAATCATTACCAACCAACTAAGCATGTGAAGCATGCATGCCTGAATGCAATCTATTTTCTCAACGGATCGTACTCCACACCTGTTATATAAAATATATTAATTAATTCCTTGCAATCTAAGGGGGAAAATATCTGTTCTAAGAGGCATTGAAAAAGATGATGGTGAGAAAATAAAAGGTACAAGGATTGCTATCTTTGTGGCTGCTTTTCCTGATACTTAAATGCTCCTTTCGCTTGACATGTGCTCATAAGAAAGCATTAAGATGTGCTGGAAACTGGTGAAAATTTGAATACGAGGCGCCGCGGAGTAAGGGAGAAAAGAACAACATTATGAGCTCACTTATGGGGCGACATTAGGACCCGAATAAGTAGAAGAAATGGGGAGCGGAAACCGAACAAGAACATTTCTCTCTTTGGAAAAAACGATGATTCGGTATAGTTGCTTGACAGTCCTGAGTGAGAAATTATGCAAATGCTTTCCAACTCCTGCAGCAAAGGAAGGAAAAGGCAGGGTTCACGTATGTAAGTGATAGCGCTTGAGCGAACAAACCGGCCAACTCATGGTGCTCAAGATTGAATAGTGAGAATATTCAAGAATCATTTGAGCACTAAAGCACATTCGTGCAATAAATCGAACAAACAATAAAGTATAATTTTGGGGGCCAATAAAAGTCTCTGTCCTTTGCCCATTCTGGTTCATCCATAATCAATGCAATTAGGAAAAATTTGAAAAATTGCAAAATGCTAAGTACTACTCTATCGGAATTTAAATGGGTTAGTTTGCATGTGTGATTCTCTTGAGAATGAACAAGCTTATAAGCTACCCCCAGAGTAAGTTTTTTTCATTTGACCACGAAGCAAAACCAGAGTAGAATCTCTTATTATATGAATTACCTCAGATAATTCAAATGTTGGCATTGTGTGAGTTCTGTATATGTTAATACCCTGTGATTTACACCACGCAGAGTTAGGTGAAAAAGTGGCAGGGAAGAAATTTCAAAACCAGAATTTATATGTTCTATTATTGCTATGTACTCTCCAGCATAAAGTCAGATTCAAGGGAATGGAACGGACTAATCTCATGTAAAAATGATCATTTTTCCCATCCTCCATACACAACAAAGACACACACTGTGAAAATCAGCATAAATTTAAATATTCATGCAAGAAAGTTGGAAAAAGCGAGAGAAAAGAACAAAAGAGGAGGAAATAACTACACCGGAAGTGGAGGGCGACGTCGTCCTTGTCGTCGGCGGGTCTCAGAAACACCCGACGGATGAATATCATCAAAGACACAGTCCGGAACTCCGATTCCCTGCTTATCCCAAAGCAACGCACAATTCTAGATCCCCTCAATTCTATAATACTAACTTGAGATGCAACCCCAACCTATGGTTCCAGGCCCCTGTGGTTTCAAAAGGCGGTAAAACTGGACAAACTTTTCCTTTTATGGCTTTACGCAGTCTCTTATGGCGGCAGTGGTTTCATACAGTTATTCGGACAAATTAAAAGCTCTGGATGTGGTTTGATTCCGGAGGCACAACTATCACCATGTGATAAAGATATTTTGAGTCAATACTAGATTATATTTTATTGTGAGCGGGTAACGATCAATGGAAGTTACTTCGGAAACAGTAATATTTTTTAATTTTGGCACACTATATTTGCACTAGATAAATATATGATGCTTGAAGCGGTCAGAATGCATGGGCCATCTTTACCTCCCACTGTACATACACCCTAACTTTTAGTACCAACTGCACTTCTCACACACAAAACAGAGTCAATCAACAAAGAGTGAGCGAGTAAATAAATAGATACTGCACATTCTCTTGCTTCTTGCTCAGAGCATAAAGACAACTCTACAATTAGAACTTGAATTTCCAGTAACAACTCTCAATCTCTCACACCTATTTCTGCTTTAGTTTGTTCTCAGAGAATACAACGACGAGAGCTTCCATTCAATATCCTACCATAATATATCATTTGATTTCCAACTCGGTAATTTTCACATGCTCGAAGCTCGAACACTATATGAGGCACACTGGGTAAACTGACATTCCCACGTTTCTACTTACACTTGTAATAGTACTTGAGATGGTTACTCGAGTCTGAATCACATTTAACCATTACATATTCCATGTATATCGTAATGCAATCAAGCAAAATGCTTCAGTGAAAAATTCGACCGCCCTGTGATAAAATCACAATATCTTTTGCTTTACTTGTATTCACCCAAAGCGATCCTCAGCTCTCGGTTTCTATTTTAAAACTTTATCAATGTGGAAAAAATATATGGAGACAAAACAATTTGAGGTGACCAAGTCACTACCAAGAGAACGTTCGAGTAATGGTTGACTGGAAAACTTGAAAAATTATTTGCTTAAGGCTAACCAATTATTTATTATTTACACTTAACGTATAATAAGATAGTGTGCACTGCAGAAAGTTAGGTAATAAAATTATATCTGCTACTGCAAGCAGAAATGCGAACCTCGCACATATCAAGTTTCGGTATAGTTCAATAGTCAATAGTAGATATATGACTGCTTGCGCGGCAAATGTCTAGGACGGTAATAAATTAAAAAGTTAGGGATATGCTAGAGCTAGAGCTAGAGATGATACGACTGTGTAGGAAATGCTGTGGAACTTCTCACTGACTGCAACTGCAATGATATAGGACAACTTGAGGATTATTATTGGCATGTATACAAGCAATAGTAAGTCATTTTGTATTTCACTTGCACCCCCGTTCTATGTCTTGTACTCCTTACACTACTGTGAGTATATAATGTAGCGTTTCTTGCATTTAATGCTGAACCGGTGGGTTCGGAGGGTGGTCGAGGTCACTCATCATCTCTGCCTAAGCAACTCCAAGCCGTAGCTCGGTTTGTGTGTGAGGAGTAAATTAGGAAATCTTGTAAGCTGTCACACACACGGAAATCAAAGGAAAGGATCAACAAAGACAACCTGCTACATTACAACCAAAGTGAGCATCGCACGTACAGCCTGACTGAGAAACAGGGAGACCTATCATTCAAAGTGTCACATATTTTTCCAAGAACATAATGCAAAACGTTGGCCGCATAGCAATAATTATATTTGTAATGTAATATTTGGGTTGCTCCCCACACACTGCACTCGTTTCAGTCCCATCAGTCGCCACTGATTTGCAATCATCTCAGCGGATCAACATCCATTGTAGTATAGCAGGCAACAAATCTCCTCAGAATTTACCGGCGCCAACAATGTGAACATGCCGACTACATATTAATCAGGTGACACTACGACAGGTAGGCAGCTGGATACCAACTGCAGTCATCTTAATCGTAACTCAACCGATGATTCGGTGACAAATTGCTGAATTTAAGTAGCAGTAGCATGTATGTACTATTACTACCTACTGGCAAGAACCTACAAGCTTACAATTACCTTAAGTTTTAAAGTATTCTATCGCCTCATTTGATGCATCCTACCAAGGAGTACGACTGCTGTACGAAATCACAAAAAGAGTGACACTAAATGCACACATGGAGTTTCATTTAGCCTGATCCTATTCATGTTAATACGAAAGCATTATGACGAGTGGGAACTGAAGTCAATTATATTGAAGACGAGAATAGACGTAAATACTAGCACACGCTGTTCTAGCAGTATAGTTGTGGAAGGGAGAGAGTGATATTTGTGTACGGCAAAATAAGCTTTTGCTGAATTAGAAGAGATGCTCGTGAGAGAGGTATATAGTATATGCAGTGTGTAGCTGCATGTGGTACTACTGGTTACGACGTAATAGACCCCCGTAACTTCATATATATAGCTTGAGAATAGGTTGATGAGACGATGAGTGCTTAAAGAATGCATATGCTTTACTAGCAAGGAGATTAGATTAAGAGCGCATCGAAGTACTGGAGTATGCATTATCCAGCTATGCTTGGTGGTGTTTACGTAAAGGCATCCTCCACCCCACTTCACTCCACTGAGCAAGCAGCACTTTGGCCAAAATATTTGCAAATTCTTAGGGCTAAGCTGTGTATCTGTTCTTCTTGCCTATGTGTAGATATTTTGGGTGGGAAGAGACACACGAGAACACTTTGTGGTCTCAATGGAATAGTTGGGGAAGAGAGAGAGAGAGAGAGACAGCACGTTATATCAAAAGTAGTGATAGACCTTGTGAGTCCGAATGTGCATTTGAGAATGCACCAGATAATCAAGGCCTTGACAAGAAGCCAATTCTCGACTCGAAACGACTCGCGTTTACAATACTCAAAACTCAAGTACTCACAGTAAAGAATAATCAACATATATGTGTGCACAACTATTATGGACTCCGTGTATTATTATTGGCACAATCTGTTTCCAATTGTAGTTATTGAACTGACTACTTAGTTTAGAGTTTTTTTTACTCAATATGAGAATATCTAACTCCTCTCCTTATTTCCGCATAGTATAGATAGACCTCGCAATCCTAGGCAATGGAAATTTTGAAATAAATTGTTAAATACATTTAATGGCAAATCTATAATAAGCACACTAGTATTGAAGATAAAATCTTTTTCATTGCCTCAAGAAATAAGAAGCTGTAATTAATGCTTATTGTGCACAGGTATAAGGAAAAAACGACAAAAATTCCGGAACTGGTAGCATAAAACCTGTAAAATTAAATGAAATGCTAAAAAAGTTGCATCTTAAAAAGCAAGTTCAAGTTGTTTACTTTCAAATACCCTTTACCATACATAATAGTGGAGTCGATGAGGAAAATGAGTGGGAATTACTGAAATAGATGCAAGTTGTTGGAGCACAATGCACGTATGTACCTGCATATTTCGAAGTTTTTTCTACCTTGTTCTGTGCAAGAATATTTTATTGCTTCGTGTATCTATCTATATAGATAGTTACTCTGTGTATCTTTTATAGGACACTGGAAGAAATCAACCATGCTAATTCTCAATTGTCAATGTAGAGAAAAAACTGAAACCAATGATAAGCTTATTGTTAGCTACACCGATCGAGCTTGCTAGAAAAGTGGAATACCTTGAAAAAAGACCTTCCCCACTCACCTTATTCAACACTCATCTCAATTCTATTCTACACATTATATGCATACAGTGCATTTTTTTGCAGGAACACAAGTTCACTAGGAAGCTGCATTCAAAAATAATATTTTTGCTTCACCTCCAACACTATTCTTGGAAATCAACAATCCAAGAGATCTGCGCTGCATTTCCACTTTCCAGTAAATAGTCGCGCTACAAGCTCTTAACACATTAGAACACACTTAAATTTCTTACCACAAACAAGTTAATTTTTTTTAAAAGCAGGGACGGGTCCAGTTAATGTACTTGCACACACACACACGTTTGATCCTCATCCAAGGAAAAGATATAAATCTATTTTTGGAGCTACAAAGACAGGGCCCCATTCTCTTCCACATCCAATATTCAATGCAAGGGTCTACGATGATTATCAAAGACTGACGTGGGTCTCTCTTTTCCAATGTACTCACCTGCTTTGATTTACTTTGCTTCCGATACAAACTATGAGAATTCGTACACGTACACCGAATCCATTGCTTTTATCGAGACAAATGCCCCTTTTATGGAAGCTATTATTAATGAGGTATTAACTACAGGGAAACATAATAAACCGCAGTATTCAATATTTCCTGACCTCTCATTTTTTCCCCTATCTCCTTCGATTATTTTCTCGACTCGCTACACGCAGAGAATGGATAATCCATGTAAATGGAAAAAAATCATTCAAATAATGCGTAAAAAATAATAACCATAGCGTTGGAGCTCCGTAACGCGTGTGTGTAGTGTATACATTTGGGAAGATGAGCGTGGTAGATTCTAGCGAGGATTCACTGCAGACATGCATCAATTTTATTATTGTGGTGGAGGAGGAAATAATGGGCTTATCTTTATAACAAGGCTGAAAATAGAAGAAAGAGAACCTAACGGCAAATTGACTTGCGGCTTGCGGTAGCCCCTAACTAATGAGATATGATTCATGCCTCATCAATAACCATCTTTGTTGGAGAAAGAATTGTTCAAAAAGGACCTGTTTCCTTCCCTCCGAACAAGATGAATGGGGATTATCCCGTGGGACAGGTAATTGCTCCTATTTAACCATCCCGTCTTTAAGAGAATATTCACACCTTTGCACCTCTCTTCTCCTCCCAGCGTATCCTAATCTTTTTCCCCTGTCTTGGCCCACTACGAAGCTACACGATTTAATGGTAATGGAAAGTAGCTATATATAATATGCAGACACAGCACGGATATACGCACAATTTATGGGTAAAGTAGGAATGTCAAAAACAAATAATACACAACACCAAGAAGGATATGACAGATGCGTTGACTAACCATGCAACTGACGCGTTGAAGAGTGTTCCAACATTCTTGAAGAGTGCGTTCATTGAGATGAAATGAATTCCTCGTGGATTGCTAAACAACAACAGAGAAAAATGACACTTGACATTATTTTCCAGATTGACTCAATGGATGGGTACGACACAACACAACGCACGCCAACGCAACGCCTTTTGCTACTCTAACCACAACATCGATTCAACTCTAGGGACAAGGCACACCAGTTAAAACTTTAA